>JALGBA010004053.1:370000-477410 GCA_023970755.1 Azemiops feae | reverse complement strand
TATATATATATATATATATATATATATATATATATATCATAAAGGTAAAAAAGGATATATGCAGTGTTATCTTCATTTTAGATGTCAAAAGGGTCTCTGTCTCTCTCGCCCTCCCTCCCTCTCTCTTTCTCTCCCTCTCTCTCTCTCTTTCTCTCCCTCTCTCCGATCTTCTGCTCACCTGGCAAGCTGGCTTCAAGCTGTTCTCCCCACCACATATTCTTATTGGGCTAGCTCAGGGGTAGGCAACCTCGGCTCTTTTATGACTCATGGACTTCAACTCCCAGAATTCCTGAGTCAGCATAGCTGGGCTAGCTAGCTCTCTCCTGCCCTTCCTGCTTCCTGTTTCCTGCTTCCTGCAGAGACGCAGCAAAGGGAGGAGCCCTGCCCAATAAGCTTTTCAGCTCGTGGGAGAACACCGTGAGTCCACTCTCTTTTTTACACAGAGAGAGAGGGGGGGGAAGTGCAAGTGCCTCTCTCTGTCTCTGTCTCTCTCTGCAAATGGCAGAGGAGGCTGGGAGCCGCAGGGGAAGGCTCAAAGAGCCACATGCGGCTCCGGAGCCACAGGTTGCCGACCTGTGGGCCAGGCCATGCAAGTAATCCATGAAGCACACTTTCTCTGTATTGGTGTGTGGGAAGTCAGCACCCCCCCGATAAGGAAATATTTTGGGGAATATTAAAAAGGCAGAATATTATATCTCCCCAAAGGATCTTAAAGGCAGAAAAGTAGGCCCAGTTTTTCTTAATAGCCCCAAGCAGAAACAAAGCAGGCCAGCTCTGTAGAAATGCAGATTTAATAATCCCATTCAGAAAGACTGAGGCTCGATTCATGAGCAAATACCACCAGGCAGAAGCTCATTCAAGACAAAATATTTTGAAATCCCTTGCAGCAAAACTGATAGCTAACAATAGCAGAGTGATAGAATTAGAACAAGCAACCCCTTACCCAAAAATCCAACACAGGACATAGCCATCAGCCCCAGCCCCAGAGAAGCAGGACATGACATTTAGGACATAATAGGATTAATCCACCACCATTAGATTACCAAAAGGACACATTGAACCTCAAGTCAAATTTCATGCTGTCAATGTTGCGACAAACTGAACTGAAACCATTTTTCATTTTGTCTTTGTTGCCACAGTTTAGTTTAGAGATGTTAGATGAAGGAGGGGGGGAGGGAGATGTTAAGTTTCTCAGTTAGCCATAACAATACTTCTGTGTGAGAATCAAGGTCAGTCCTGATAAGGGTTTTGGCAGGCTGAAAAACTGGGAGGAGAGCCCGCATTTTGAAATAATTGGTGAATGTGATTTATGACAGCAATTTGGGGTGGGAATTGCAACTTGTTACTTTGTATCCTGAGGGAGGGGTTTTCAGTCTTGGGTTCAACTATGTAAGTGCCAATACTTTGTTTCCTAAATAAAATGTTCTTTAAGAAAGAAATCTTTGCCTTGAAGTTCTTTTAAATGGTTTCATCTATCGGAACAATGACACATGCCACAAGAACAGGAACAACTCCAAACACAAAAGCCCAAGACGGTATAAAAACCCACCACTCCCAGCTCCATGTGGTCAACCACCCCAGAAACAAGCTGTGTCACTGAAGTTTCTGGCAACTCAATAAACAAAAATCTTCTTTCTAAAGCAGTCTCCATTTTGTTTATTCCTGGCTTGGACTGGACCCTGATGAAGATTTTTCTTTTAACAGATGCATCCTTTACAGTATACCATGCCACATGCCACACTTCCTGAATATTGGATGGCCCTGTTGCTGTTAGTTTTCCAGAAAGTCTTGAGGTTTTGGCTTTTTCCTCAAGCGTTGGGGCCTTACTGAAGTTATGAGCTGTTTTTATCCCTTATATGAAGTTTCTTCATGCTTGTGAAATAATAACCTTTGATTGGCTTCAGGATAGAAGGGTGTTGTCAGGTATGCTATAATTTGACTGCTTTTATCAGTCTATCAGATCAGGGAGTGTGAACTGTTTTTGAGGATTAACAGGTATAAGCAACTGGACAAGAACGAGCTTTGCATTTTTAAGTGTTATAGAAAAATAATTTGAGATGCCAAACTGGGTGAATACCAGTGAAACATGATCTCCTTGGGTTGAGGATATTGGTGACTACCATCAATGGATATTTTTATCCAAGGCTCAAGATATAAATACAAATGTGTGAAAGAGTGCAAGATAACTCTTCTCAAATTGAACAGTATAGGCCAAATTTGGGGAGGGGGATTGCTGGAAAAAAAGAAGGTATTTTGAACCAAAGGTGCTTTGTCAGGAGGCAACTGGACTTTCTTGTTTTTCTTTGAAGACGTTTGGGAATGGAAGGATTTATATTCCTTGCAGACAGCTGGTCATTTGCATTCTTTTAGAGAGTCATTGAAGCCATTTGGAAGTTTACCTGTGTCCTCAGAGTCACCTGAGTAGTGCAAATGTGTGTGGAGCCTTCTGACTGCAGGATGTTTTCTGCCCTATTCCTGTAGTCTGTAGTTTGGGACAATCGTGACCTGGATGACTGAGAATCTCCATAGACAAGGTATTTTGAAATAGGCCAGATGCATCCAGCAGCTACAGAGAAAATATCCTGCCCTGGCTGCTGGCAACTGCTCTGTTCCAAGCCCCCTTCCCAGTGGTGGGATCCAAATATGTGAACAACTGCTTCTCTGTGTGGATGTCACTTCCAGAAGTCCATTCTGGGCCTGGGCAACAAAAAATTAGCTACCGGTTCTGCTGAACTGGTGCGAACTGGTTGAATCCCACCACTGCCCCTTCCTCCTGATCCAGAGGAGAAGTAGTGCATGCATACACACTAGCAGGCCCAGGGATAACACGGTACTTGGCTATACAGGAGAAAATGCAGCCTTCTGTGTCTACTAGAGGTAGGGGACATGGGAAAAATGCAGAAGCCACACCTCCTGCCTCCCCTGCCTTGTTCTGAACATCCTGCAAACCTCCAAAAGCTGGGTGTGGAGACATGCCTCCTCATGACATTTAGGTGGTATAAATATTTCCTCTTGCACTCCAATCTGGAAGGAATGCTAGTAGAGTAAGGCATAAGGGGTCATGAAGGAGCTTCTCCTTTATAAAGTATGTTTTCTGTAATCCAAGACACCAAGCTGAGGGTAATAACCAACATTTTAAAAGATAGGCTTAAGATCCAGAAGGATATTGACAGATGTAAGCACCAACAAAATGCAATCCAGTGATGAGAAAAGTAAGGCTTTACACTTAGGCAAGAAAAACCAAATGTACAGGTATAAAATAGGAGGTAACTGGCTCAACAGGAGTGTCTGTGAAAGGGATCTGGGAGTCCTAGTGGACAATCACTTAAATATGACCCAGCAGTGTGTGGCAGCTGCCAAAACAGCCAACACAGTCCTAGACTAAGATCAATAGAGGGATACTATCAAGTTCACATGAAGTGTTAATATCGCTTTAAAGTGCACTGGTAAGACCACACTTGGAATACTGTATCTAGTTTTGGTCACCACAATACAAAAAGATGTTGAGACTCTAGAAAGAGTGCAGAGAAGAACAACAAAGATGATTCGGGGGCTAGAGGCTAAAATATATGGTGAACGGTACCAGTGAGTGAGTATAGTGTCAATGCTGCTAACATCGGATGTTCTTGCTTAGACAACAGATGGAAATGCAGCCATTTTTCTCTATTGCTTTTAGAGTTAGTTGATGCTGGGAGGGGGAATGTGGATGAGAGTCCAGCTAGTCATAACAATAACAACTCAGCCTTGGGAACCCAAGTTCATTGGGCCCAGAATTGATAGAGTTTTGGCGGGCTGGAGAGCTGGGGAGAAAGCCCGCGCTTCAAGCTAATTGGGGAATGTGATTTATGACAGTTTATTGGAGGAGGGAATTGTGCTTTGTTACTTTGTATCCAGGGGAGGGTAATTTAGTTTTTGGTTTCGACTATGTAGTGCCAATACTTTGTTTCTCGAATAAAAGATTCTTTAAGGTAAACAATGCCTCAAAGTTCTTTTGAAGAGTTTCATCTGTTGGAACCATGACATATAGCTAGTCTAATGAAGAAAAGGACTAAGGGTGATATGATAATAGTCTTCCAATATTTGAGGGACTGTCACCCAGAAAATGGGGCTCAACCTATTCTCCAGAAGACCTGAGGGCAGGACAAGAAATAACAGATGGAAACTTATCAAAGAGCAATCCAATCTACAACTAAGGAGAAATTTCTTGACAGTGAGAAAAATTAATCAGTGGAATGGCTTGCCTTCAGAAGTTGTGGGTGCTCCATCATTGGAGGTTTTTAAAAAGAGATTGGACAGCCATTTGTCTGAAATGGTACAGGGTTTCCTGCTTGAGCAGGGGGTTGGACTAGAAGACCTCCAAGGTCCCTTCCAACTTTGTTATTCTGTATTCTGTACATGTATGGCTTGACTGTATTGTAGTTTTCAGAGGCCTTGACTTTATTACAATCTTGATTCATTATGAATTATGAGCATCCTAGTTACCAGATTGAGATGGGATATTATATAAATTCCATCAATCAACATCTTAATGAAAACATCTGCCTCAGCTACTGAAGCCTGTTTTCTTCCAGTAGCATGGTGATTAGAATATTTGCTTCATATACAAAAGGTTACTAGCTTGAAATTAATGCAAAAAAAATCTTATATTATGTTTTTACATTATGTTGTATTGTTATGTTACTTTAGGCTACCCAACTCCTAAATAGCAAATAGGTGGGTAATATAGAGTAAAACATAAAACATAAAACAATAACAATTTAAAACAAAGGGGCATATCCAAGACAGCACAACTAAGGTCAAACCCCAACATATTCAAATCCCCAAAACATTAAAGGATGTACTTATTTAATGTTCTAGCCAAATGTTTAAAGGAAATGTTTCAAGGCTTAGTGAAAATCAACAAAATTGAATAGTATACTTATTATAAGCTAAGAATATTTCCCAAAGTGCCTTCAGTTAAATACTCTGAATACGATATAGATGAAGTTAAAATATTATCATTTTCTTGGGGTTCAAATTAAATAGGCAAGACATCAATGCTCTTTTTATATAGCATAATTCTGGTGTAGAAGACATGGCAAAATAAATTGATCACAAGCCCTTTACTTCTAATCTTTTTATATTCCATTCTTATTTCTTCAATAAAGATAAATAATAAATAATTAGATAATTAGATAAATAATCTAATCTAAACAAAACTAATTTAAGAAACTGAATAGACAGGAACAATATAGAACTGAACAAAATTCTTTTCAGATTCCACATTTTAATCTGTAGAACAAATGCAAGTAGGACAATACTTACAGTTTTGGATGCAGATATATCAGATTTTACATTTTATATCAATATCATCTCTCAAAGAACAATGAATAAAAACACTTACCAGATTTGAAATTTTCATAAAATTTCAGAAAAAAAGGATAGAAACTCCACTATATACAAGATCATATTTGATATAGCTACAGCTATGGAAGACTGTTTTAAGGATTGATTTGCATAGCAATTTTTGGATTTGGGAATGGGGAAAAAATATAAATCAATAGCTAAAATGAGGGAAAGATCATATATACTTAACACCTGGGAAGTTGAGTTTAATAAAATCAGGAAAAGTTGAAAGGACTTTGGTGAAGAGGTAACAGTATTGGAACATATTCACATAGAAGGTGGTCCTGTACAAACTGGGAAAGTTTGGGGAGAAAAGTTCATTGAAAAAAAGAAAATTGGAAATCAACTTTCACGTAGTCCTCAACTTTCAACCATTCGTTTAGTCACCATTCAAAATTACAATGGCACTGAAAAAGGTGACTTAGGACCATCTTCACACTTACAACCTTGGCAGCATTCCTGTGGTCATGTGATGAAAATTCAGACACTTGCTAACCAGCATATATTTATGATGGTTGCAATGTCCTGTGGTCACATGATCACCTTGGAAACTAGTCAAGGAAAGAAGCAACCTGGAACTGAGGAGAAACTTCCTGACAGTTAGAACAATTAACCAGTGGAACAACCTGCCTCCAGAAGCGGTGAATGCTCCAACACTGGAAGTTTTTAAGAAGAGACTGGACAGACATTTGTCTGAAATGGTATAGGGTTTCCTGCCTGAGCAGGGGGTTGGACTCGATGACCTCCAAGGTCCCTTCCAACTTTATTATTATTATTATTATATTGACCTTTTGCGACCTTCTGACAAGCGAGGACAATGGGGAAGCCAGATTCATTTAATAACTGTATTACTAACTGAGCAACTGCGTTGATTCACTTAACAATTGGGGCAAGAAAGGTCATAAAATGGGGGCAAAACTGACTTAATAACTGTCTTTCTTAGCAATGGAAATTTTGGGCTCAGTTGTGGTGATAAGGCAAGCACTACCTGTACTGTTCTAGAGCCTTGATTTGTCTTATTATCAGCTTGTGAGAAACAAATGAAAAATGCTTGAACCAACTGACTGGTTTCAGGTTGACTCATGAGCTATCAATAGCTAGTATGGCCTGATCCAACCCAACCCCTGTGCACAAACGGCCACTTTTTGTTCCAACTATCCATAAAACAGATGCGCTCACACTGCCCACAAATCAAAGAGAGAACCTGGAACTAAGAGAAATTTCCTGACCGTTAGAACAATTAATCAATGGAACAACATCTCTATACATTCACAAGCTAAATATATAACATATATTCATAAGGCTTGAAGTAAAAAAAATTCCTGAACAATATCAGATGTGTAAATCCCAGACAAATTAAAGCTTGCCTGACACAATTTAGAGGAGTGCTCCATCACTTTAATTAACTTACAGTTTTAATTATGACTAAGAGATGTTTTTCATTCCATTTCATTTCCTTAGCAGACATTTGTTTATCTGTGAGTTACTGTTATCCTATTTTATATGAGACACTAAGTGAAATTTGTAATTTGCTTTACTACATATTTAGCCTTAATTTTATTGTAGCAAGCTACTTTTTTTTTTTAACCTGGGGAATGTTTCAGCCAATAGAAACATGATCATTTTTATATCATTCTAATTGATATATAGTATTGGAAGGAGCCACTGAACATGATGCTAAGTTCACGAATCCAAATTAAGGCAATCCCCAAAAGATGTCTGTCCAACTTCTGCTTAACCACACCTTGAAATCCATTCTCAAAGTACCTTTAAAATTAGGAACACTTTTCTAAAATTCAAGTGGATTCTGCTTTCCTGGACCTCAATCCAACTCTAAAAAGCTGAGGAGCAGGTCTTAACCTTCATCAACATTGTCCTCATTTTATTCATCAAGTTATTACAATATTAATATAGCGTCAGAATATTTTACTAGCAAAGCAACAGGAGATAATCACAGGAGAAAGAAAATAAAGTAGAATTGCCTCTGTTAATGATTTGGCTAATTAATTATTGGATCTATGCTAAGAAATAAATACCTGCTTCAAAATGTCTTCATTATTTTTAATCTGCAAAGCCCATACATTTCCAAGGATTGGAAGAGAAGGAGGACCGGGTGGGAAGTGTCTTCGGGACCACCGTTGTTTCAGAGAGAGCAGAATCAGTAGAGAAAGCAGTGGAAGAAGTAAAACTATGGATATTTCTATCATGCCGCCTTTTCTCCTTGTTGATTCCTGGATTCTTTCTAATATACTTAGACGAACTGAATTCTCTCTCACTACTCAATTGCCTTATATAGTTGTTGCCGCTTCTCTTTTTCTGTATGTCAATCTGTATCTGTAGCTCAGGGTTGAACTCCTGGTGTCCTCTGAGTTTGGCTATTTGCTTGCAGATATTTCATTACCCAGTTGGGCAACAACATGAGTTGTTCTCTTTTATATATATAATGGCTTGCCCAGCCAGTTTTGATGGGGGTTGGGTTTTCTCTATGTCAGTAACTTAACCAAGCATTTTTCTCTGTTCATTTGTCATGTGTTAATTCCTGCTTATTTGGATGTCAGGTGCTAGGAAGGATGTACAGTTCTCTGACCTTTTGATGTCCTTCTTAGTTTTTTTTATTGTTTCTCTAGTAAGATATGCAAATTTGTCTATCTTTATGTGTCTATTGATGGCTGATTTGTCTGAATGTGAAGCTTCCAAGAATTCCCTGGAATATGGGAGTTTGGCATTGACTAAGATGCTAATAGTTTTTTAGCTGAACCTGAGGTTGAGGCTGCCGATATGTTGTGAATAGAAGGAGTATTCATCGTGTCTTGTGACTGCTAATTGGTGTTCATGGTTATGCGGAAGGTTAAAGGCTGGATTGAACTTAATAATAATAATAATAATAATAAAGTTGGAAGGGACCTTGGAGGTCATCGAGTCCAACCCCCTGCTCAGGCAGGAAACCCTATATCATTTCGGACAAATGGCTGTCCAGTCTCTTCTTAAAAACTTCCAGTGTTGGAGCATTCACCGCTTCTGGAGGCAGGTTGTTCCACTGGTTAATTGTTCTAACTGTCAGGAAGTTTCTCCTCAGTTCCAGGTTGCTTCTTTCCTTGACTAGTTTCCATCCATTACTTCTTGTCCTGCCCTCAGGCGCCTTGGAGAATAGCTTGACTCCCTTCTCTGTGCTGCACACAACTTAGAGGAGTGCTCCATCATTTTAATTAACTTACAGTTTTAATTTATGATTAAGAGATGTTTTTCATTCCATTTAATGTGCAAACGGGGCCACTAGCTCTCACTTCTAAGAGTAATGGGGGATTAAAATTAATATAAATACTTTCTCTTTCTTTCTATAATTGCTCATAAACATGCAGAATCCCAAAGGCACAGTGAACATCAGTCTGCATTTTAATTACTTTCCTTTAGACGAGACAACCCATCCAGGGTAAAATATATAATTCGGCCATTTGGGCTGAAGCATTAGGAAGTAGCTTTCCCCCTTCAAATAATTCAATAGAGGTTGCACCTACATACTCAGCTATCTGCTGACCCTCTTCAGTCTTTTTTTTACAAGATTGTATGAAGACGATGTTGAAGATATTTTCTTTTTTTCCCATTGGCAGCAACAATCCTTCTTCTTTTAGCCTCTACTGAGAATATACATGTGTAAGGATAAAGAAGCAAAATATTTGATTAGGTAAAGACAAGAACAAATATTCAATTGAACCATGCGCCTAATGAGAGTAGAGCCATTAGGGTGTAAGGTAATGGGGTAGGACTACAATGATAATCCAAAGATATTGAGGTGGGTGGCATCTCACCTTCTTTATCCGTCTTCTGTTAGCCTCTATCTCCTTCCCCTCACCCCTTCTACTTCAATGTCTACAGATTCCTGCCATTCCTCATCCAAGAGCCCAGATGAAGAAGGAAGAAGTGGTGCTATCTAGGGCTGCATTAGGAGCTGAGTGCAAAAATCAAGAAAGACGTGTTTTGATCCTTCCAACAGATTTCTTTGTTGATCCTCATCCATAGACAGAATCTTGCCGGACTAAAGCAGACTAACACCCTCATAAAGCATATGTGTATGAAAATATTATTAAATAGCACATGCTGGTGGGATTCGCTTCAAAGCATACTGTGAGAGAGACACCCCAACCAGCAAAGGGATGTACTCATATTTATATGTCTCGGAAAGACAGGAAAGATTAATGTATAAGCAATAGATGATATCATAGGTAAAGGATCTTAAATTACTATAAATAATAGAACTCAAGTTAGTTCCTGCACATGTTTTCCTTCAGAAACCAAAAAGGGGGGACTGAAGCAATGAAACAGCAATAAAATATCTGTCATAAATCAAGAGGAGGAGGCAGTTTGGGAATGCCAGCTATCAACAAAGAAAAACATTTACAATTGTAAATGTAGAAGATTGTTATAATAAGATAATCAATTTTGGCCTTATAGCTCTATATATCAACTCGATTTAAACAATTCCATTGTTCTAAGAACTGAGTTTCCCCACAAGTTGGATCATGGACTAACCAATTATATTGTTTAAATTGTGTGTTATATAACTCCAGTATATAAAGATTTGGATCTTTATAACTGAAACGTGATTGATGTTTGATAGGATTGCTTGAATTCTATTTAGAAATGTATTAATTTGAATATGTAATATTATATGAGGGAAATAGAGAGGGAACTTATAATGAATTAACTTGAGCTATATATTTATGATTTTTCTTTTGGATGTTTGATGTACCCATCTCCACGTTGCTTCCTAAGCACCTTGATGTAACTTTCCCACCCCTATAAAAATCCAATAATATATATATATATATATATATATATATATATATATATATATATATATATATATATATATATATATATATATATATATATATATATATATATATATATATATATATATATATAAAAAGATAATCAGTTTTGGCCTTATAGCTCTATATATCAACTCGATTTAAACAATTCCATTCTTCTAAGAACTGAGTTTCGCCACAAGTTGGATCATGGACTACCCAATTATATTGTTTAAATTGTGTGTTATATAACTCAGTATATGTGACTAATTTCTGGTTTAATGTCCTGTGTACCCAAATGCAGTAATTTACCAATGAAAAATAGAGCACTGACATAGCTATTCCTCTACATAAAACACTTTCCTAGGGAAACTAAAACTCTCAGTTCAGCCATCAAACTTTTAGTAGGCCAAGGATAATAAGCTGGGCAGAGATACTGGGAAGTGAATATCTTACACCCTAATGGCCATACTGACCTCATTAGCACATGATGCAATTGAATACTTGCTCTTGTATTTACCTAATCAGCTATCTTGCTTCTTTATCCATACACATGTATATTCTCATGTACATATGTGTATAACCTCCCACATCTTTACGTGTGACTTTGACTCCAGGACTGTCCATAACCAATTTGTGCTTTACTGTAACTGGGTCCTGATTTCCAGTTCAAATTATCCCATGGATAATTCTGCTATACTAAGCTATGGCCCAGATATGGGAAGAAAGGCACGTAAACCACAACTATGTTCTTAAGGCTCCTTCGGATACTGGCAACATTTTGCTTTTTACTTTTAGATCTATAAATTCTTTCCTTGATTGATCAAACATCTCCTAGGGCCTCTCAAGGAGACATTGGACTCATCATTCAGCCTTTCATTTGTAAAACAACAAATGGAGCAAGCCAAGGAATATTATTCCATGTATGAGCCACATAACTTCCTTGAGTGTTATCTGGTTCAAATGGTAAAGGTTTACATTTGTTGTATTTCAGAACTAGTTGGCAAAAGACCAGTAGATCAATCAGAATAGAGCTGGAAGGGACGTTGGAGGTCTTCTGCTCCAACCTCCTGCTCAAGCAGGACACCCTATACCATTTCAGACAGGTGGCTGTCCAGTCTCTTCTTGAAAACCTCCAGTGATGAAGCACCCACAACCTCTGAAGGCAAGCTGTTTCAGTGGTTAATTGCGCTCACTGTTAGGAAGTTTCTCCTTAATTCCAGGTTGCTTTTCTCCTTGATTAGTTTCCATCCATTGTTTCTTGTCTTGCCTTTTGGTGCTCTGGAAAATAAGTTGACCCCCTCTTCTTTGTGGCAGCCCCTCAGATACTGGGATACTGCTATCATGCCACCTCTAGTCGTTCTTTTCTCTAGACTAGCCATACCCAATTTTGCCACCATTCTTCATATGTTTTTGTCTCCAGGCCTTTAATCATCTTGGAGGCTCTTTGCACTTTTTCCAAAGTCTCAACATCTGTTTTGTATTGTGGTGACCAAAACTGGGTGCAGTATTCCAGGTGTGGTCTTACTAAGGCTTTATAAAGCAGTAATAATACTTCACGTGATTTTGATTCTGTGCCTCGTTTTATACAATCAAGGATTGTATTAGCTTTTTTGGCTACTGCTGCATACTGCTGGCTCATGTTTAAGTGATTGTCCACTAGGACTCCAAGGTCTCTCTCACAGTTACTGTTTTTTGAGCCAGGTTTCGCTTATTCTGTACTTGTACCTTTGGTTTTTCCTGCCTCGGTGTAAAACCTTGCTTTTCTCCACACTAAATTTCATGATGTTGGATAGGGCCCATTGTTCAAGTCTGTCAAGATCTTTTTGGATCCTGAGCTTGTCTTCTGGGGTGTTGGTTATTCCTGCCAGCTTTGTGTCATCTGCAAATTTGATGAGTTCCCCTTCTATTCCCTCATCTAGGTCATTTATGAAGATATTGAAAAGTACTGGGCCCAAGGCAAAACCTTGTGGTACCCCACTACTACTTTCCCTCCATGTAGCATTAAGGACCACTCATTGAATACAGTTTGTCAGCCAGTTACAAATTCATCTGGTGGTGATGCTATCTGTTCTGTTCTAGCTGAAGAGACATTAAGGCGAGGCAGGAGTAACAAACACAAGCTCTATTGAGTCACGAACAGAACAGAAGCAACAATGGCCACTGGCCTTTTATATCTCCTTGCAAGGGGATGCACAACCAATCATTGCAGGCCGTTCTCCCACCCTGCGCACGCGTGCTAGGCCGGAGACAGCCTGTCTGGGTCCCGGGCAGACACGTGGTCTGTCCGGGTCTCTGCAACCTTCCTGAGCCTTGCTGAATGACTCAGCAAGGCCCAGGACATAACACCCCTCCCCCCTTGGATTAAACAATAACGAGGCATATTGTTTAACACTTTACACACAACAACATCATAGCAGGCCGGTTGGCACTTTATACATTCAGCCTTTACTCTTGCAACCCATTACCTTCAGTTCCTGTGGTTATACACACGGACTTTCACTTTTTGACAATATTAACATTTCAGCACTACAAATGTTTTCCTCAAATGGCGAGGACTAGTAAACTTCCTGTATAGTAAACAGGGACCTTACATAGTCCTTTAAATGCTTAGGAGGACCCTTAACCTGCTCTGATCTCCGTGGAGTCAGATTAGGTGCAGGTGTAGTTATAGGTGTAGAGGTAGGTGTTGCATTAGGAATAGGTGCCTGGAGTGCCTGCTTCCGGGTTGCGCAAAACAACCCAGGACATTGTCGCCCAGAAGACTCAGGGGTTCCCCCTGACTGCTGACTGGCTGGATCCACCAAACCCAAACCAGAGTTCCTTGGTGGGGTTGAGTTCCCCGAGTCCATTGGTGGGGTGGAGTTCCCCAAAATTCCATTGGACTCCTCTTGGGAGCACTGTCCCTTGAGCCCAAGACCAGCAGCAGGAGTAGCCTGAGTAGCCGATTTACAGCCATTTGTCCCTAGCCAGTGACCTCTGCCAGAGTCAGGAGCCGCCTCCATGGCAAAATCCCCTTCAGGAACATGTGCAGGAACATTTGAAGGTCCACCTTGGTTGAGAGACTGTGGTCCACAATCGTAATTGTGGTCCTTCTCCCCCTCCAGAGCAGAGCCAGGGGCGGAAGAGTGGCTGGAAAACCTCCAGCGCAGTTGGTCCATGTGACGTCTGATCACACGACCATCATCCAAGGCCACTTCGTATGACAGTGGCCCAGAGACATTGCATACCACTGCTGTAACCCAGAGATGTCCAGGTCCATAGTTCCTTGCCCAGACCGGATCGCCCACCTGTAATCTCCTAGGTGCCCGCGGCTGTGACACCTGTGAAGCCACCCGGTCTGGGTGCAACCTGTCCAGTTTTGTGATGAGTCTGCGACCCCAGCATAGTTCAGCTGGGTTCTTTCCTGTAGCTGTGCAAGGTGTGGTGTGGTGTGCAAGGAGAAAATCGGCTAACCTGTGATGCCAGGGTCCTTGAGTGATTCTCTTTAATGCCTCCTTGGTGGTACACACCATGTGTTCAGCCTGACCGTTGGTGGCAGGGTGAAACGGAGCAGACGTAGCATGCCGGATCATGTTGGCTTGAAGAAAAGCCTGAAACTCAGAAGAGGTAAATTGGGGACCATTGTCTGAGAAAAGGACATCTGGAAGGCCATGTGATGCGAAGATGCCTCTCAGCACCTGGATGGTCCTGGCAGTAGTAGTGGAGGAGACAGGAACAACCTCTAGCCACTTGGAATGGCTGTCCATGAGGAGAAGGAAGAATTGCCCCTGAAAGGGCCCAGCGTAGTCAATGTGTACCCTCGACCATGGTGTCTGTGTCTCCTCCCACCTATGTACAGGGGCCTGGGGCATTTCTGGCCTTGACTGTTGGCAGACCTGGCACCCATGCACCTGGGCCTCGATCTCTTTATCGAGCCCAGGCCACCAGAGGTGGCTACATGCTAGTGCTTTCATCCGGACTATTCCCGGATGTCCCTCATGCAGAGAGAGCAAGACTCTATTCCTCAATGAGGCCGGGATGACTACCCGGCTACCCCACAGGATACACCCCTTGAAAGTAGAAAGCTCGTGCTTCCTTTGCCAGAACCCTTGGAATTCTACACCCAGGGTTGTGTCAGGCCATCCTGACAACACCCATGTCAGCACGTGTGTAAGCGTGTGATCAGTGGCAGTTTCTGCAGCCACGTCCCTAGCATTGAGGGGAGATTCAGGCAATTGCTGAATGGAAAGAATGTGAAGAGCAGGAGCAGGATCTGCCTCTATCTGCTGTAGAGGTAATCTGCTGAGACCATCTGCATGGCCCATTTCTTTACCTGGTTTGTGAACCAAGGTGTAGTCATAAGCTGACAAGAAAATTGACCATCTCAGCATTCTGGGAGATATAATGTGTGGGGTTTGTTTTGTTGTGGTAAACAAACCCAGCAAAGGTTTATGGTCTGTGTA
This sequence comes from Azemiops feae, assembly GCA_023970755.1. NCBI lineage: Eukaryota > Metazoa > Chordata > Lepidosauria > Squamata > Viperidae > Azemiops > Azemiops feae. The sequence continues at coordinate 462,772 of JALGBA010004053.1, read as the reverse complement.
AACCGTGAAATGGCGGCCATACAAGAAATCGTGGAATTTCTTTATTCCAGCCACTATTACTAAAGCTTCCCTATCAATCTGTGCATAATTACGCTCTGCAGAGGAGAGAGTCCTAGAGTAGTAGGCTACAGGGACTTGTGTCCCATCAGCCTTGAGATGGCTCAGTACAGCCCCAACCCCATAAGGGGATGCATCACAGGCTATGCACACAGGCAATTGCTCATTAAAATGGGCTAATACCGCATTTGAAGAGAGCAAGGCCTTGACCACTGTGAAACTCTTTTCATGGAGCTCCATCCATTTCCATGGAGCCTGTTTGTCCAAGAGCCGGTGTAACGGCTCAGCCACTGCAGCCTTGTGGGGAAGGAATGAATGGTAAAAATTTAACAGCCCCAGGAAGGCTTGAAGCTCACTCTTCGACTGGGGGCTTGGGGCCTGCTGAATCGCTTGAAGCTTGGATTCCGAAGGATGGATGCCTTCAGCATCGATATGGAATCCCAAGAACTCAGTGGCGGTGACTCCAATTTTGCACTTGTTTTGCTTCAGCTTCAGCCCTGCTTGGCGGAAACGCAGCAAAACAGCTCTCAGCCTTTCAGCTAAGTTCACAGATGACTCCCCAGCGATGAGGACGTCATCAAAATAGGGACAGACCCCCGGAATGACATGGAGCATTTGCTCCATCACACTTTGGAATATGCCAGGGGCTACATTAACCCCAAACTGCAGCCTTTTTACCTTAAAAGCCCCTCTGTGAGTAACTATAGTTTGGGCCTCAGCTGTAGCTTCATCAACAGGTAACTGTTGGTAGGCCTGAGCTAAATCAAGCTTAGCAAAGACTTTTCCCCCTTTCAGTGAGGCCAGAATGTGGCTCACCACAGGCACTGGATATGCATGCTGCTGCAAGGCTTTGTTTAGTGTGCATTTATAGTCCGCACAAATCCGGACTTCACCATTGGCTTTTAATGGTGACACTATGGGGGTTTCCCATGGACTAGAATCCACAGGTTCTAGAATGCCTTGTTGGAGCAGTTTGTCCAACTCAGCATCAATTTTACTTTTGAGGGCAAAAGGCACCTTCCTTGGTTTAACCCTGATGGGTGTAATGGCTGGATCTAACCTTAAAGCAATAGGAGGCCCCTTGTATGAGCCAAGCTCTGGGCTGAACACATCAGCAAACTCCTTACAGACTCCTGCAAGGCTGGCAGTTTGTAGATGGTTAAGCCCAGTCACTTGGATCCCAAGTGCCCCGAACCAATCGAGTCCGATAAGACTCGTTCGTTCACCCCCAACTACCACCACATCTAACAACCCATCAAATTCCTTATGCTGTACTCTGAGCATGGCCTCCCCCTTCACACTGACTCGGGAATTCTGGAAGTCAGTGAGGATGAGATTGGAGGGCCTGAGTTTGACTCGTGAGCCACTCCTGGAACAAACCTTTTTTAAAGTGTCAGCAGAAATAATAGAAAGAGCGGACCCTGTGTCCAGCTCCATGGCCAGGGGAACTCCCTGCAACTTTACATCAATGTGCAGCTTCTTTTTTAAGGGCCTGTGAACCCCAGTTTTGAAAATACCCCTACGGGACGCGCAGAAGCCCACCCTATTTTGGCTGGGGACCGTGGTACCTTTCAGAAGCAACTCTACTGTAGAACTTTCCTTCTGGCAACCCAAACGATTGCGATGTGGCCTTGCCTGCCACATACCTGGCAGGTAGCGGAGCGAAACCGGCAATCAGCTCGCCTGTGGCGTCCTCCACAGCCGAAACACCGAAGGGATGCTGCCGCTCTTTCTTTGTGCCTTTGAGACTTCTTCACTTCGGCCTGTTGAAGCCTGTCCACCTCTTCCTCCGGATCCAATTCGGATGCTTCTTGAGCAACATCTTGATGGATTGAGACCGCCACTGGGGGGGCTCCGGGCGAGCTGTAGGGCCTTCACAGCGCCGCCTGCTGCTTCTTCAGCTGCAATCTCTCTCAGGGCATCTTGGAAAGATACATCTTCCTTTGCAAAAAGTTTCTGTTGTAGCTCATGACTTCGCAGTCCGCAAACCAACCGATCCCGGAGTCTCTCTTCCAGATCCGTGAAAGCACACTGCCTAGCTGCTTGTCTTAAGGCAGCAACAAAGTCTGCGGCAGACTCACCAGGCCTTTGATCTCTCTGCTCAAATGCGTGCCTCCAAGCAATTACTGATAGCTTGGGTTCGAAATGCCCACACAGCATCCTCTTCAAATGGTGCTGGGGCTACAAGATTTTCTGCAATGTCAAAAGTCTCTTGCCCACAGACACACAGCAATGTAGCAGCTTTGAGGCCATCTTCCTGGATCTTATTAACTCTAAAGTAATTCTCCACCCGAGCCACGTAAGAACTCCAGCGCTCAGGGTGAGACGTGTCAAAATCTGACAAACGGCCCAGCTTTGACATCTTTACAGCCTGTAACCTCTTTGATGCCTCCCGCTGCAAGGAATGAGAAGGGGTCCCTTGAAGCCGAGCTCTTCGTACTGGCAGGCAATCGCTTCCACCGGATGCCAAACTTCTCAGCGCTTCAGGCCTCCTTTGCTAAGTCAGCCCTGCTTCTCCTGTTTCTTCTTGCAGCGAATCCCACCTTCGTCGCCAATCTTCTGTTCTAGCCGAAGAGACATCGAGGCGAGGCAGGAGTAACAAACACAAGCTTTATTGAGTCACGAACAGAACAGAAGCAACAATGGCCACTGGCCTTTTATATCTCCTTGCAAGGGGATGCACAACCAATCATTGCAGGCCATTCTCCCGCCCTGCGCATGCACGCTAGGCCGGAGACAGCCTGTCTGGGTCCCGGGCAGACACGTGATCTGTCCGGGTCTCTGCAACCTTCCTGAGCCTTGCTGAATGACTCAGCAAAGCCCAGGACATAACACTATCTATCCCACATTTTTCTAGTTTACCAAGAAGCAGGTTGTGGTCTACTTTGTTGAATGCCTTGCTGAAGTCTAAGTAAACTATGTCCATAGCATTTTGCTGGTCTACTAATTTAGTCACTTTGACAGAGAATGAAATAAAATTGGTTTGGCATGATCTGTTTTTAACAAACCTGTGTTGGCTTCTAGTTATAACTTTATTTGTTTCTAGGTGTTTGCAGATCTGTTTCTTTATTATCTTTTCCAATATCTTCCCAGGTATTGATGTTAGGCTGATTGGTCTGAGGTTTTCTGGGTCTGGTTTTTTCCCTTTTTTGAAGATGGGAACACATCAGCTCTTTTCCAATCCTCTGGTAGTTCCCCAGTGCTCCAGAATTTTTTAATGATATAATACAATGGTTCTGAGAAAACATCTGCCAGCTCCTTCAGAACTCTGGGATGTAATCTTTTGGGTCCCGGTGATTTATATTCATCAAGGTCAGACAGGTGTTTTCTTACCATTTTCTTGCTTATTTTAATTTTTATTTGTAGTCTGTCTTTTACAGTTATGTTTTTGGTAGGTTGGTCTATAATTTCTTTTTGCGTGAAGACCGATGCAAAGAATGAGTTAAGCAACTCTGCTTTCTCTCCGATGCCTCCTTGCCATCTTCTTTCTTTAGTGGACCGACTGTTTCTTGACTTTTTTCTTGTTATTTATATGTTGAAAGAAACTTTTTAAATTATCTTTGACTTTTGTTGCAAGTCTTTGTTCATTCTCTTTGTTTTCCTGACTACCTCTTTGCAGATTCAGGCTATCTGCTGATATTCTGCCTTAGTTATGTGTCCCTCTTTCCATTTTTTTGTACTTGTCCTTTTTGTCTTTCAGTTTATCAGAGAGATCTTTGTGCAACCATGCTGGTTTCTTCTTGGATTTCTTGTTTTTCTTTTTCAGTGGTATTGTGTTGGACTGGGCTTTTATGATCATATTTTTTCAGAGTTTCCCACCCTTGAGTTGTTTTTCCGTTTAGAATTTTCATCCATGGAATTTTTCTTAGGCTCTCTCTCAGTTTGTTAAAATCAGCTTTTAAAAGTCTAATGTTTTTAATGTTTTAAAAATGATTCTTGCTATACTGAACAATGGAGAGGCCAGGGGACTGGGGAAATTGTGCAATGGCTCCCTTACTGTGGTTAATATCATTCCCTCTTGCTTTATGTGATTTTTCATTATTTTTTTAATTGAAAGTGTTTTTATGTATTTATTGTTTTTAATTAAGTGTTGCATACAGCCCAGAGTATTTTTAATGTGAGATAAGTGGGTTACATAAGTAAGATAAATAAATAGATATTTAAGATACTGTAACTACTATATCTAATACTATGTCTTAATAACATTCTACTCTCTTTCCATGCCACAGTCCACACCTGGCTTTAATTCTTACAGCACCTGGACACAACCTATATAGTCCTGATGAAATATTCTCATGTCCCATTTATAGCCCTGTTTCACTACAGGAATCAACTTTTGTGATGAAACTTCATAATTGCATAACGAACATGCCATTACCCTGAGCTAATGTCCTGTGATTGACATGCATTTTTAATTAGCACCTGAAAGAGAGATAACTTCCTGCTCTAATCCCAAATAGTTAATGATTTCTGTCTTGTGTCTTAGCCAACTCCCCCTAAAATATATGTAACCCACTCTTGCTAATCCATAAACAACTCCAGGGGTGGAGTGGGAAGAGATATAGATCCTGTCGAATAAAAGCAGCCTCTTATGAGAGTCACAACCATGAACAACTGGCCTTCTCACAGTTAAGACACACCACAATTTAATGAGTGGGTAGATCTCCAATGCTGTAAGCGTAGGAAACATAGGAAACATTTTAATCTGTATTAATTGTAAGCACCTGTCATCTGTTTATTTTTTTGATACCGATACCGATACCGATACCGATACCGATACAGATACAGATACAGATACAGATACAGATACAGATACAGATATAGATATAAATATAGATATAAATATAGACAGTGCTTTTTTTGTAAGAAAAAAGGTGCTGTAACTCACATCTTGTTAATCTTTTATTTACCTTTCGCACATAGTCAATCGTGGTACACACACCCACACACGTCAGTTGTGTAACGAAACATAATGGTCGTCGCCCGCAGTAAGCACTCAGCGTGAAACCACATGACCAATCACAAGCTGAGCAGTGTCCCAAGCCGAGCAGCCGGACAAAGTACGCATGCATTGGACTTAACACACAAGCAGCCCTCACGGACTGTTTTAATGATTTTGCCGCTGACCTGCTACGCTTGACAGGGCAATTCAAGTCCATGTGGACCAAACATCAAATTTTCAAAAGTTACTTTTAAAACTTGGAAAATCTGTCAAAAAAAGGAGCCGGAACTCTGTTCCAGTGCGTTCTATGACAAAAAAAGCACTGGATATAGATATAGATATAGATATAGATATAATGGGAAGAGTTGGTTTATCTTATACAAAGATTCCTAATAGAGACTTATGATCTGTGCAAATTCAAATGCCATATAAATAGCAATAAGATGTCTTAATCCCTGAGGTTATAACCAATGCACCTTTGTCTTTGTAAGCATAGTGCCTCAACTTTGAAGACGTTGTTCAGTAATAAAAAATGATAATTGTATCCCTCCCATCAAGCCATATGTGGCTGAGAATTTACCTGGAATTAAGGAGAAACTACCTAACAATGAGAACAATAAACCAGTGGAACGGCTTGCCTTCAGAAGTTGTGGGTGCTCCATCACTGGAGGTTTTTAAGAAGAGACTGGACAGCCACTTTTCTGAAATGGTACAGGGTCTCCTGCTTGTGCAAGGGGTTGGACTAGAAGATCTGTAAGGTATCTTCCAGCTCCATTCTGATTGATTGATTGAACTTCCAATAGTGAAACAAAAGGTTTGTGTTCATTATAAAAAATAAGGCCTGAACTGGAGGTTAGTAACCGTAACCTCTTGACAACTTGGGGAAATATGTGCTCATGAGTCTGTGTAATCCTTTTGTTCAGCAGGTAATACAAAGCTTCTGCTAAGGTTGGCGTTTTCCAAAAGATGTAATGGGTTGGCGGCTAAAATATATGAAGTACAGCGGCAGGAATTGGGTATACTTAATTTAATAGAAAGAAAGATCAGGTGTGACATGATAACAGGCCCCCAATATCTGAGGGGCTGCCCCAAAGAAGAGGGGGTCAACCTAGACTTGGACACTGGGCGCTATCTAACAAAATGAAATTCAATGGTGAAAAAAGTAAGGTTCTACATTTAGGCAAGAAAAACCAAATGATCATGCCAGACAAATCTTATTGCATTCTTTGACCAAGTGACAAAATTAGTGGATCAGAGGAATGCTGTGGATATAATTTACTTGGACTTCAGTAAGGCATTTGATAAAGTAGATCACAACCTACTACTTGATAAGATAGAAAAATGTGGGTTAGACAGCATCACCACCAGATGGATTCGCAGCTGGCTGATTGGCCATACTAAGCATGTGGTCCTCAATGGAACTGCATCTACATGGAGGGAAGTGTGTAGTGGGGTGCCCCAGGGCTCTGTTCCAGGCCCAGTGCTCTTCAACATCTTCATCAACGATTTGGACGAGGGGATAGATGGGGAACTCATCAAATTTGCAGATGACACCAAGCTGGCAGGAATAGCCAACATTCCAGAAGATAGGCTTAAGATACAGGAGGATCTGAACAGACTTGAACACTGGGCGCTATCTAACAAAATGAAATTCAATGGTGAAAAAAGTAAGGTTCTACATTTAGGCAAGAAAAACCAAATATACAGGTATAGTATAGGTGGAAACTTGCTCAATAGTAGTAACTGTGAGAGGGATCTTGGAGTCTTAGTGGACAATCATTTAAATATGAGCCAGCAGTGTGCTGCAGCTGCCAAAAAAGCCAACATAGTGCTAGGCTGCATTAACAGAGGGATAGAATCAAGATCACGTAAAGTATTAATACCATTTTACAATGCCTTGGTAAGGCCACACTTGGAATACTGCATCCAGTTTTGGTCACCACAATGTAAAAAAGATGTTGAGACTCTAGAAAGAATACAGAGAAGAGCAACAAAGATGATTAGGGGACTGGAGGCTAAAACATATAAGGAACGGTTGGTGGAATTGGGTATGTCTAGTTTAATGAAGAGAAGGATGAGGGGGGACATGATAGCAGTGTTCCAATATTTCAGGGGCTGCCACTAAGAAGAGGGAGTCAAGCTATTTTCCAAAGTGCCTGAAGGCAGGACAAGAAGCAACGGATGGAAACTAATCAAGGAGAGAAGCAACCTAGAACTAAGGAGAAACTTCCTGACAGTTAGAACAATTAACCAGTGGAACAACCTGCCTCCAGAAGTGGTGAATGCTCCAATACTGGAAGTTTTAAAGAAGAGACTGGAGAGCCATTTGTCCGAAATGGTATAGGGTTTCCTGACTGAGCAGGGGGTTCCAACTTTATTATTATTATTATTATTATTATTATTATTATTATTATTATTATTATTATTATTATTATTATTATTATTATTATTATTATTATTATTATTATTATTATTATTATTATTATTATTATAACAAAGATTTTGGGCTCAGTTGTGGTCATAAGTCGAGGAAGGGGTTGGACTAGAAGACCTCCAAGATCCCTTCCAACTCTGTTATTTTGTTATGCTGATTTTACTTACTTATTAAACATTCTAATGTAAATGGATTATTAATTACTCCACTAAGCACATTTCTTAATTCAATTTATGGTCTTGGGTTGTTGATTTCACCCCAAAATTTATGTATTTATTTATTTATTTATTTATTTATGAATGAATGAATGAATGAATGAATGAATGAATGATATTGTCATGGTTCTGACAGACAGAGACGAATAAAGCAGAGCTCCGAGGCTTGAGAATTCCTCAAAGAACATGTTTATTAGTTACAAACTATCAGCACGGTCAAAAGTAAAACCAAGACTGAATACACAAGTAACAATTGCCCAGTACAAAGTCAACTGCTTCAACTATGCAAGCAACTACGTTCCCCAATATGATTATTTGGTGGGTTTTTTATGCAACGCCCAGTCCCTAGTCTTGGAAGCAGCCGATGACCTTGGTTCCCACAGGACAGAAGTTCATTTTCACTGTTAATAGTTTAAGAGCCAGCAAAAATAGAGAAAAGGAAAGAGGGCAAACTTACATCTTGTCCCCTTTAATACTATATGGAGCATTGTTATAAAGAAACATTTGATGACATATTTCTCCATGCTGGAGCCCATCCTAAGAGAACTTCTCCCGCACCAGAATGTGAGAAAATGTTTTACACTTAGGCAAAAAAAAAACCCTAACTGCACAGATATAGAATAGGTGGTACCTGGCTCAACATTAATAACTGTGAAAGGAATCTAGGTGTGCTAGTGAACAATTAGTTAAGTATGAGTCAACAGTGTGCTTCAACTGCCAAGAAAGCCAATGCAGGTTGCATCAAAAGAGGGATAATATTAAGATCAAGATCAAGGTAGTATGTGGCTCACACATTAAGCAAACAGCCAACACTTAGTCAATCCTTTCAATTTGTATTCCCTTTTGGTATGTATTGTTTACTCTCTTGTAATTTCCTCCTCTCTAATGAGCATTAATGCAAACATTAATTCCTCCTTGCTAATTATTCTGAAAATGAGTGGGGTGCCCCAGGGCTCTGTTCTGGGCACAGTGCTCTTCAACATCTTCATCAACGATTTGGACGAGGGGATAGATGGGGAACTCATCAAATTTGCAGACGACACCAAGCTGGCAGGAATAGCCAACACTCCAGAAGATAGGCTTAAGATACAGGAGGATCTGGACAGACTTGAACACTGGGCGCTATCTAACAAAATGAAATTCAATGGTGAAAAAAGTAAGGTTCTACATTTAGGCAAGAAAAACCAAATGTACAGGTACAGGTACCTTGCTCAATAGTAGTAACTGTGAGAGAGATCTCGGAGTCCTAGTGGACAATCACTTAGATATGAGCCAGCCATGTGCTGCAGCTGCCAAAAAAGCCAACATAGTGCTAGGCTGCATTAACAGAGGGATAGAATCAAGATTACATGAAGTATTAATACCACTTTACAATACCTTGGTAAGGCCACACTTGGAATACTGCATCCAGTTTTGGTCACCATGATGTAAAAAAGATGTTGAGACTCTAGAAAGAGTACATAGAAGAGCAACAAAGATGATTAGGGGACTGGAGGCTAAAACATATAAGGAACGGTTTCTGGAATTGGGCATTTCTAGTTTAGTGAAGAGAAGGACAAGGGGGGACATGACAGCAGTGTTCCAATATCTCAGGGGCTGCCACAAAGAAGAGGGAGTCAAGCTATTCTCCAAAGCACCTGAAGGCAGGACAAGAAGCAACGGATGGAAACTAATCAAGGAGAGAAGCAACCTAGAACTAAGGAGAAACTTCCTGACAGTTAGAACAATTAACCAGTGGGACAACCTGCCTCCAGAAGCGGTGAATGCTCCAATACTGGAAGTTTTTAAGAACTTGGACAGCCATTTGTCTGAAATGGTATAGGGTTTCCAAAGGGGTAGGGAAGAAGGGCTATAAGATTTACCCCTTTATTTCCAGTTTCCTCATGAGACCTGTTCCAGAAAACCTCCCCACCATTTGGGCTCATCTGGCTGTTGAGGGTCATTTCCTGTTGCTGTAAGTATGTTGAGGGACAATTTATTAATAAACCTTTTTCATGATTTATTGCCATCCAATGTGGCCCATGGTCAACCAGCTGGCTTTTTGCCCAGGGTATAACTAGAACTCCCTGTCGCCCAGTATCTAGCCTGATGCCTTAACCACCGCACGCACGCATGCACACACATACACACCTATCACTAACCCTTTTAAAGCCATAGAGATCAAGTTGGGGAAGGAGAATCGAACACTCCACCCCTTGGCCTCTCTGCAGACTACATGGCTCCATCCCACAATTGTGGCTGCTTTGAAATTGTACTCACTTCTAGGACAGAGCCACGTGGCTTAGGGATGACAAGGGATGGAACAGCCTGCTTTCCTTTTCCAATGTGGTAGCAATAACAATAGTAATAGCACTTAGACTTATATACCAGTTCGTAGTGCTTTACAACACTCTGTAAGCAGTTTACAGAATCAGCATATTGCCCCCCAGCAATCTGGGTCCTCATTTTACCAACCTTGGAAGGATGGAAGCTGAGTAAACCTTGAGCTGGTGAGACCTGAACTGCCAAATTGCTGGCAGCTGGCAGTCAGCAGAATTAGCCTGCAATACTGCATTCTAACCACTGTGCCATCACAGCTCTATATATGAACACACACACACCAGAATTGGTGGTTGCAAGCTACAATCAATTCTGTCAGCACAAGATTTCTTGAAATTCATTTCCCCAGGTAGCTGCTTCATTCGTTCTACTTGCTTTCACGGTTGTCTACTCTACATCGTTGGAATTGCCAATGATTACTTTGCTGAGCTAGTGGTGTACCTCAGTCTGACACTGTATCTCCTTTGGAGACAGACTGATATAAGATGCTGGGCATTCAGAGGATGGCATCAGCCTTTGTTCTGTGGTAAGAACACCCCCCAATCCTTTTTATTATGCTCCCCAAATCACAAAAATAAAACTCAGGAAATGAAATACAGAAACAATGTTTCACTCATGAAACCCCTGACTATTGTGAAAAGCGGAAATATTGAATCAGGCCTGTTGATTCAGAAAGATAACTCAATGGAGGTAATAGATACACTAAAGATAGGGGGGGGTAAAATTAATTACATTTGTTTGACAGGATTAAAACCCAAGGAAGTCAGTATTTTAGACCCATTGCTAGCCTTTGTGAAACAAGCTAAACAAATCTAATAATAAAAGCATACAAAGCAAGCCTCCAAATTACGAAATGCTGTAAAACTGTATAAAAATCCTTGTACTCATCAAATCAATTTGTCAGCTGTCCCAGAACTGCATGCTGTTGCTGGTTCTGCTCATCAATAAACAAGAACCTTCTTTCCTAAGCAGTCAGCCTCCATTTTTTATTCCCGGCTTGGAACTGGACCTGATTTTTCTTTCAACAGTTCTAAGACCCAAACCCACAATCAGATAATGGGCATCCTCTGATGTTCCTTGAGCCACTGACACCAGCATTTAATGTCCGTGGCATTGGAGACACCTGCATGACTGCTCCCCATGGCCATTCTTCATTGATTCTTCTGGATTGGCTGGTTTTCAAGCAGAACAGAATCCATTCCTGTTTGTCTGCTCTGGGTTCTGCTAGCCTGAAATTTGGAGCTGATCTGGAACTTCAGGATATATGAGTTTTGAGGCTGCAAAAGTCAGTGGTGACTTCTAGATGGGAGCAAAGGTATAAGAAATAATCTGCCTCTGAATCCTCTATTGTAGGACAGCTGTGTTAGCCAAGGGTGGCAAAATATCGGGAATCTGGTAGCAGCTATGCCAACTAACAGATTTTATTAAAAGGTACAAACATTGATGGCACTTTGATATGCCATTGTGGCCATCATCTTGCCTTTTTCACAAGCACTCTTGCAAGTACGTGTTCCCGGTTATCCAGAGTATACCCCATCAGCAGTAAAATTTGAAAAGATTTGTAACACCCAAGATTTCCAAGTTGAAACATGGTATTTTCTAGCAGAGTCAATTCCTGGAGCTGCTTTCTCCCTTTTATTCTTGTTTATTGACACTCCTCTGGGGTGGGGGGGTGCCTTAACTCTGGGTTGTAATAGATGATACACCATTTCAAAGGCAAAGCTATAGACCCTTGGAAATAACTGATCTGGCAGGTTTTTCCAGAGTTGGGCCTACAAGACGGAAGTCACTTTCTCACCTCTCTGTCTACCATCTTATTCCACAGTGCATAAGGCTACAATGGAGTAGAGGGAGGATATAATCTGTAGCAATTCCCTTTCACTGACCACACACCTATTTGTGTTATTCTTTGCTTGCTACATCTGGCTGTTTGGACGAATGTGGGAAGAACACTCTGCAAAGTAGCCTTTCTTTCTGCCCTCCTCTGAATAATTGTCAGATCTGCCATCTTCAGTTTGGCACCTCGCTGCCATAATTGGTTGGGGGGGGAGGAAGTAGGCCATTCCACCAACATTAGTCCCCAACTCAATGCAACTCCCCACCATGTCCAATTTGTTGAAAGCCATTTCTGAATATTAAATTAACTATCTTCCATTGCTAAGAGTCTTGGTGCAAGAGACCATGAAAGTAGTGGAGCTGTAGTCAAATTGGACTTTAGAACCGCAAGTCATACAATATATCGCATACCGAGCAGATATTAAGACACAGACAAAACTGTTCTATTGCTTCCTTTTCCAAACAGCTACAAGTCATTATGAGTCATTATCTGAAACAAATGTTACTCTTCAGAACTCAAATCCAGAACATTTTTTTCATTGTTATAGAATTGCAGAATTAGAAGGGACCATTTAGGCCAGTGGCCCCCAACCTTTTGGGCACCAGGGACCGGTTCCATGGAGAGAGGTTTTCCCCCAGACCGGAGGGAGTGTGGTTTTGCATGCTGCCTGCATCCTACGGATGGGGCTTTGCTTGTTTGTGTGGGCCAGTTTCTAGCATGCCACGGACTGGTGCCAGTCCAGGGAACAGGGATTAGACACCCCTGATTTAGGCTACCAAGTTCAACTGATTGTTCTCTGCAGAAATACAACTTAAAGCAGGGGTCTTCAAACTTGGCCCTTTTATCACTTGTGGACTTCAACTCCTATAGTAGAATTCCTCAGCCAGCATGCCTGGCTGAGGAATTCTGGGAGTTGAAGTCCACAAGTCATAAAAGGGCCAAGTTTGAAGACTCCTGACTTAAAGCATCTTCAACAGATGGATGTTTAGCCTCATTTGAGGAAAGGAGAAAGAACCTGCTCTCTAGTGAATTGGTTCCATCATCAAAGATTTCTTGGTAAAACTGAACTAGAATCCGTCTTCTAAAAATTCAAACCCATTATTTCACATCCCGCTCTGTGAAACAGTGGCGAGCAGGTTTCAGCTGGAATACTCTGGTATGATGAAGAAAATAATTAATCAAGTATCACCACTATCACTTGATTAATTGGATTCCACGTTATATGAGATTATTTTGAGGTTAATGCCCTTGTCCTTAATTTTGATACAAAGAAAACAATAAAAAATCATTGTATTTATTACTGATTAATTCTAAATTGAATGAAATACCTTACGAAATAATCTTCACGAAATCAAAACCCATCAGCCCAGAAGGTCCCAATGAGAGGTAGAGCCAAAGGACCAGGAGGCAAATGTCTTTGGGACCAGAGCTGTTTTAGGAAGGGCACAAGCAGCAGAACAAGCAGCAAAATAAAAATGTCCTTATTACCACCATTGTCTTGCGGGTCCTTTTTTTTCTCTCCTTATGCTCTCTAGTTAATCTGGAGATGGTTGTTTCGTTTTACCCAAAGTTTTTTTCTTTTTTCGTTTTTCATACTATGTTGATTGGAAGCAAATAGCAACATGTCCTTTGATGCTATGTCTAGCACTAGCATTTTGTCAGCAAGTTGTTCTTATATTAATTTACATTAATGAGGTTACCTCTGATTATGTGTCACTCAAATAATAGAGGAAGAGATTTAAAAAAAAACAACCAAGGGCTATATAACCTAGTATGTCTGTAGGAGATAACTAGGCTCAGCCAGAGGGAGAGGTCAAATGCGTCATCAGTCATGAGTCTCTTTGTGCCCACAAGAGATCTAAGTCCAGCCGGCCTTGAATTCCTGTGACTCTTACCTACTGTTAATTTGCTTTGGGTATTAGTAGTTCAGATTCTTGTTGAGAGCTTAAGCTTCAAATAAATCTATATAACCATTTGAATTGCCTAGATCAGTGATGGTGAACCTTTTAGAGACCGAGTGCCCAAAAACCACCCCCGCCCCCCGCTCCGCTCCCCTCCCTGCCTGCTCCACCCCACCCCACATGCTTCACCCCCGCTCCGCCCCTGCCCCACCTGCCTGCAGGGCCACCCACCGCCTCCATGGCCTGATGCAGATTGCCCAGGCGACCCAGCAGTGCCATGGCAGCCATGCCCTCCGCCCGCGCCCCGCAGCATCAAGTGCACATGACAGGCCATGAGGGTGGAGTCTTGTCCCCACTGCCCAACTGCCATGTCCTTGGCTGTGCTGCTCCGCGTGGGCTGCGCTCGGGGGTGACTCTCCTCCAGGGGGGCTGCTGGTGAGGAGGGGGCTGTGTGGGGAGATGGGGCTGGGGCAACGGTGCATGTGCCCACAGAGAAGGCTCTGAGTGCTGCCTCTGGCACACGTGCCATAGGTTCACCACCACTGGCCTAGATCTTCTGATTTCGATGGTGCTTGACAGTGTCCCTAATAAGATACTATGCCAGAATTATTAAAATATCATGGTGTATTATATATTCATAAAATCTATCTGAATAGAAAGGAGAATCTTGTGGCTCAGAAGAGATATTTTCTAGTCCAGGATTGTGTATCGTGCATACATTTGTAAGTCCATCATCAGGACATTATCATGGAAAAGAAAATCTCACTCAGTTTCCTTTTCCAATGATGGAATGTCTTCATGAGAGATCATGCTGTTGGAGGACCATCTCTGGATCTGTGTTGCCTTTTACAACTGAAACAAATGGCTAATAAGGAAGGGCTGTTGTAACAGATTCTGCAGTAGCTCTTATTAATTAAAAGGTTGTGCGATTAATCCAAGCATCAAATTATAGGGAGATAACAATAGCAATATCTACCTAACAATTGGGTCGCCACCCCAGCTGTGTAACCCATGGCCAAATCTTTGCTTAAATCTCTTCTAGAGGGTCAATCCCCCAACCACCTCCATAAAACCCTTTCTCTCTGCTCCCAAGGCAAGGAAAGCAGTCTGGAGAGATTCTGGTATAACAGACAGAAAATAAAGGAGGAGCTAGCTTGAACTCTGTACATGTGGATCTCTTTGCTTGCACCTGACATTAAAATCCCCAGACTCAAATGTTGTGGTTCTGGTGAAAGGAGGAAGGTTACTGGGATGGTCACAAATCCTCAAGCAGGATTTGTACTGCCAAAAAACCCAAATCCTATGCTTTTGGGGAAGGTTGGAGAGAAAATGATTAGGCTGTAATCACAGAAGATGTAAGATATATTTGGATCCAGTCCAGGTTCAGCCCTAAGTATGGGGTAAAAAACGCATTGCTTGCTCTTGTGGATGTTCTGCCCTGGGATGTGGATGGATGGCCCACCCTTTCTTCATCTTCTGTTAATTCTTTCACCAGCATCATATACCTTCTAGCAGAGTATAATTTTGGAATATCTATGAAGTTTGTTCTCCATAGGAGAAATTTATTAAAAATGAAAATAGATACTAAGACTAAATGGAAAATAATATGTTTTAGTGGCACCAAAAAGGAAACAAAGGTAAAGAGTAACAAGCTTCCTTCGCATACTGTTCATACATAGCTTTCTGGTCTTTTGTTGACCTGGTTAGGTATGTTGTGTGAACCCACCAATGGGTTGAAGACGTTTAAGTGGGGAATAAATGGAAGCAAAACATATGTGAATAGGTATTTAGGAAACAGTAACATACTGAATTAGTGTTACGCTTTTTATGGTGTTTAAGTTTAAGAATGTGTGAGAATAGCACACAGTTTGTAAGGGTGTGGATGCATTGCCACTTTTACAACAGGGGCTTCATTGAGTTCTTTCACTCCTTCAGGCAACCAGAAGCTGAAGGCCCTCAACAGGCTGGTCAGAAAGATGAAGATCTCAACTCTTGCTAGCTGCTGTCCCACACATGCACGCTGACCTGTAGATGAGACAAAGCACAAAGGGAATAATATCTGTTCTGCATACTATATCCCCACCAGCAAGAACATCTGAAAAGATTTGTAACAGCCAAAGCAGATTTCCATGTTGAATTCTAGCACCTTCTAACAGATTCAATTTCTAGAGCTGCTTTCTTCCCTTTTCTTCTATTTGTTGACAGTCTTCGGTGGGGACACCTTTCTATTTGGTCCCATCAGAGTAATTGCCACTGTGGCATTAGACTATCTTTGAATTCTTTTCCTCAGGAATTCTAATATTTATGGGCAGATTGTCAATTCAGGAATGGTCCAGGAGGTCAGTTTGGCCGTGATTGCCATGGATCTGTCCCAGCTACTATTGGGCTTTGATATTTTGTTTGTCTATGAGGAAGAACCAGCTTTGCATAACTCTTATTGCCATGGACAGATGTGGAGGCAATTCTGAAGGGATGGAAATCAACTTCTCCAGAAATTGGAGAGGACCTTCTGCAGATCACATTGTGCAGGGATGAAGGGACACCAAAATACTGTGGACGAGGTACCTGATGGGTCTGGAAAGAATACACCAAAGGAATCTTATGTCTCATTTATTGTGATGTCCTCTCTGATTTGTGAAATATGGAGATGGCGCAAGCAGTTTCAACAACACCCATAAATTTCTTTTTACTAGTAGAAAAGAATCACATTTTGGTTTATGATTATAGACTATCCTCAAATATTGCAGGTAATCAAAGAAGCAATGGTCTTACAGCTCCCGATGCATTTGGATAAAACTGACCATTCCACCTGGGGCTTTATCGCTATGCCGAAACGTGATGTTGGGAGAGCCAATTCTCCTTCCTCAGTTATTTTCAGTTTATTGACCATGTATCTTTCTGGGCCATCAGTTGGACTTGGGCTTTGAAGACACAGTGATTACAGCCTTTCCTATTGGAATATATCCAGAAGAGTATATCCAGGTAGAAATCCTCATAGATTACTATATGATTATATCATTGATGCTGGGGCAGGTGAGCAAACTGTGGAAATTGGCACTATAAAGAGTAAGTTGAATTGTGGGAGTTAGTTGCCAAAAAAACTCAGGAGTAGTGCTGGTGGAAATTTATTTGTCATAAGCTGCTTTGGGCTCATGGACGTACCTATTCCGAAGGGCAGAAACTCTTCCCGTTCAATGAACTTCCCATCCTTATCTAAAAAGTGATTTGGGTTGAATTCTTCAGGTGTCTCCCATTGTTCAGGGTCAAGAAGAACAGAGCGCAGGTCTGGGAAAATAAAGCTTCCCTGTAAAAATAGAGATGACTAAACAGAGGAGTTTCATAAAGAAACAGGCAAAAAAGTTCAAATGGATGAAGCATTTGGTTTTAGCTTGCCACTGTGGACCCCTATTTGTTCATTTCCTAAACAGATTCTGAGAACAGTAGATACTCAACTCCCTTCTCTCCCCCCCCCCTTCTGTTAAAACAGAGATCTGGGTGCATATTTATCACATCAGATTGCCCCAAGAAATGGACAAAGAAACATGGTCAGGCATAATTACAATTCGGAACTTAAGTTCAGCCTTAATCTCTTACCATGTTCCTAGGATATATAGAAAACATTTAAGGTTCTAACTTTAAAATCTGAGAGGTGTCTAGATTAAAACCCATAATTCATCCTCAGAAAAGTTTGCTATTCTTGCCCATTCATTTCTGCATGACTACATTGGCAGTTCCTGAATAGAGAGCTTTTATCCAAATGCCGTATTTTGCTTTTCCTTTCTTGATGGATCAGTGGAATGCATCCTGAATACATTTCTCACCTTTGGGATGTGGTATCCCCTCATCTTCACATCCTTTGTACTTTGCCTGGGAAGCCCAAATAGCAAGATATACTTTACACGCTGCATTTCATGAATCACAGCATTGGTGTAGGGGAGCTTCTTCCGATCCTGATAGGAAATTGACCCCGAGATGCCAAACACATCTTTAATCTCCTTCTGGACTTTCTCTAGAAAAAAAAAGAGATGGAAATAGAAGCTGTGTTTCATTTTCTTTCTTTTTAAAAAACATTTTATTGTTTTTTTTACAATAACGATCTCCAATGCCTGGTGTACAGCGTGTTGTCTTTGTTTATATATACATATATATTTAAAAACCCAATAATAATTAATTAACAGTTAATAATGATTGATCTTGGTAATTCCATAATTAGTATATTAATTAATATTATATGTCTTTGATCTTCCCTTCTCCCAATTGTATTCTCCTTCTTCAACCTTAAACAAATATAATTCTTAATATTTTCAATGTATAAATGATTAAATATAGACATTTTTTCATATTTGTACAGATAATGATAACATCTATGTATAACTTTTTTTTAATCAGCTTATATTATTCTTATAACCATCATCTCATTAGTTCACCATGCATTCTATTTTCATGATTTTTGTTTAATCTTAATTTCCCCTTTTATTCAATCCATTCTTATCAGATATGATTTTCTCAATGTTAGTCATCTAGATATCCAAATTTTTCCATTTAGGTATACCGTCCCAATATTTTCATGTTTCATGTATTATTAAAAATACTGTGCTTCTTGTCTATCTTATAACATCTGGATATAACATTCTTTCTGATCAGTTTATATTTCACTTATGTTTATAAAAGTTACATCATCCCAATATTTTTAAATTTCATATATTGTAAAAATACTATACTACCTAAATTTCTTATCCCTCTTGTTATAGGGCCCCTTTATGTTCAAAGTTCTCTGTTCTTTTAACCATATTCAAACAAGTGTTTGCTCATATAATACTCCAACTGGTAGGGCGAGCAAGTCTCTTGAATCTGTCTCTAGCCTTCTTCTTTTGTCGAGTCGCTTTCCAAGTTGATATATTCCACTTGCCCAGCAGTTCCTGTGATTTTCTTCCCATAATATTTTATTAATTTTCTAATTTTACAATTAAACATTTAAAAAGCAACATGGTGACTGGGTAATCAATGATTCCATAACATACATAAATCTTCAGCACAAATCTCAAGTTACAACATCAGATATTTCCTCTCTTTTTCCCGTAATATCTACTATCTCATATTGAATTAATATAATTCTTTTTTTTAATATGTTTTATTAACTTTTTAACATAATCACCTTAATATTCAGTAAACAGTGTGTTGTCTGGGTTTACATTTAAGAAACATTCACTAACAGTTGATTTCTATAATCCATAATCCACATAATAACTTTACTTGATTTCCTCTTTTTCCCATAATGTTCTCTTTTACCAACCTTAACTTAATACAATTCTTGTTATTTTAGTGAATGATGATTGAGTATACAAGTGTTCTAATATTTCTACAAATAATAATCACATCAATATAATATTCCTTTTCTATCTAGTCATTCTGGTTGTCTCATCATAGATCCTGTTTACAGTTCCTGTTTACCTTTGTTTTTCCCACAATATTCAAAACATTCTTACTGGTTAAGATTTTCTCAAAGTTAATTACAATTAAATATTTAAGTCTATTTTTTTTTCATGTAAGCCAACCCAATACTTTTACCTTTCTTAAAGAATAAATAAGACTAAAAAAAGAAAAAAGAATAAGAATAAAAAAAGAATAAAAAGATAGTATGCTACTTAAAATCCCTATTTCCTATAAGCTGATACATATTTATTTCCAAAGAAATTTCGTTCTTTTTTACCATAATTAAAAATATATTTAATCTTTAAATATTCCATTTAATAAATCTAGTCTTCTAGTCTTTTAACTCTTATTCAAAACCTTTTTTTTAATTCATTGTAATTTTCTTAAAGTCAATCACCTTTAAATATCTAACACATTTCCTTTATATAAGCCATTCCAACTCTTTTATGTTACTCATATCAAGAAATAAAATAAAAAGAAAGAGGAAAAAGAAAGTACTATGTTACTTGAGGGGCTCTTCCCTCTTAAAATCAAATTCATATCCAAAATATTTCTATTTCTTTAACCATATTCGAACAGGTGTTTCTTTTTTAAATATTCTCTCTGATAGGCCTCATCGTCTATTTTCTTAATTTTCACCTTAGCCTTTTTCTTTTGCCCAGTATCTTTCTTAATCAATATGTTCTGCTGAATCAAAGAATCTTTCCATATTCTTGTAGGTGTTACTGTAGATATAAAAGGTAAGTCAAGTACAATATCTTTGTGAGAGGCATTTGCCCATTCATTTTTGTTGAAAATCTTTTTCTTTCTTTTTCTCTCTGCTTCTCTTATCATTTTTTGTCTCTCCGGTTCTAGTGTTTCCTGGTATCCCTGCAGTCCATTTTGTCCAATCTTTTTTCTTATCCTCAAATTTGTTTTGTGGTGTTAAGGTATAAGTTGTCTTTTCCAAATCCAGTATTTCTTGTAATTTTTTTCCCACTTGGGTTAAAGCATACTTCTTTGTTTTGTTAGGTTCCGTCTTTAAGTCTCTATCCTCAAATTTGTATTCAGTTGTCTGTTTTATCTGTTCCTTCTCTGTTGTTGTTTCCTGGGATTTTTTGTTGTTGTAAAGTTAAATTGGAGATGAATTAGTTTATATTTTCAAAGTTATTTTGGATTTCTTTGTGGTTTGAAATCATTGTTATTTGAATTAGTTGCAACATATCATGTCTCTTCTTGAAAAGTATTTATCTTTTCTTTCTAGAAATCTCTGATTTTCCATGATGACTAAGAATCCAAATTTTCTTTTCTCTGCAAATAGCTTTGGGGTCAGAGTTAAATAGATACTTGTAATCCAGAAAGTTCAAAAAAAGTTTTTTTTTTGTTCCCTGAAGTTTGTAAGTCTCACTTTGTCTGCAGCCCAGATTGTTTTCTTTTTTGTCACAGCTGTTCTCTATTGTTAGAGCTTTGAAGGTCACAAGTAGAGATTATTTTTTTCCAGATTTTGCCAAGTCCTGCATGAAAGCCATAGCTGTCGTAGTCTTCATTCACCACTAGATGTCAGCACTGGTTTATTTTTCAAATTTTCAAAATGAACAAATTGCCTTTAAAATGAGAATCTTAACCATTCAGTAATTTCAAACTTATCCAAGTTTAGGTTTTATAGTCATTTTATTTCATTTCAATACATTTTGGTCCTCCATAAAAGGTTTAATTTGCCGCTTCCGTTAGTAAAAGGGTGGGGCAAAAATCCCCCTCCTTCACTTTCGGAGGTTTTTTTGCTTCTTGGGATTTTTTTTTCTTCAGGAAAGTTGATAAGTAGAATAGAGAAAATCGATGTCTTGTAGATTTCTTCCTGTTTGTATTAAATTGTAGTTCTTTTCATTTGCAGCTTCATTGATTTGATCATGTTCTCCTAATTTGTGTTCTGTTATTTGATTTGTTTGTTCCTTCACCATCATTTTCTGGGTGTTTTTTAGATTTAGGTTAGAAATGTGCTTATTTATATCATCAAAGTTGGTTTTGATTTCCTCGTAGTTTAAATCTATTGTCATTTATATCTGTCATAACATTGCATACATTTCCTCTTGAAAAGTATTTGTCTTGCCTTGAAATATTGCTTCTGGAGGTCTTTGATGTTCCAGGCTAAATCCTTCAGGGGTAAATATTGAATGTGGTGGTCTGTCATTTTTTTTTATAGGTATACGATATCCATCTCCCCCCTTCAAATAGTCTTTCATCAATATTTTAGTCTCTATAATTAATAGTACAGGAAATATTTTTGTAACAGTTTTTTTATTCAGGGGTCAATTATTAATCAGTCAAAGTTGCATTTCAGTATGTTTAGCCACCTTAAGTCCTTCCTGTAAAGTTCTCCTCTAAAAGATTAGCCAAAAGCCGAAGTTTTTCTTATTCTATAAACAATTCTTAGATTTAAACAACAGTCCAGATATTTTTTTTCAGACACTTTTTAATCTTATAGCTGGCTCAGCTCTTTCTGTTCCCAGCTGTCTTCTTAAAAGTTATTTAAAATGCAAGGTAACAGATTATTCTTTGTTTCTGGGCATCCTGCCAATTTCTGAGTCATTATTGTTAGTATTCTATGCTCTGATTCTCCACTAGGTGTCAGTAGTTGTTTATTTTCCAGTTTTTTCAGATAAAAAGTTATTATTGTTATATATTTTTTATAATTTCATCAAAACCCTTTAGGGTATAGTCTTAACAGTTTTTTGTTTAGTTTCTAGATTTGTCCAGACTGTAGTATTTTAAATTTAATTTCAATATATTTCTTTCCCTCTTAGTATTAATTCAGCACTTCCGTCTGTGAGGGAGTGAGGATATAGTCCCCTCCCTTCACTTTTGGAGGTTTTCTTGCTTTGAGGGATTCAATTAAAAGATAGAAGAGAGAAGATCGATACTCTTACCAATTCCAAGCACGCTGTTCACTGATGTTCTGGTTCATGCTCTTGTACTTCGGCTGCATGTAGCTTGGGCTAGACGCTGATGTACAGCTAGCCTTTCTCCTGTCAGGTTGGAGGACTTCCCCCAGATTGAATGAAACAACTGCTGCCGTTTCGTGATCAATGGAGCACCCCTCCTTCACGGTCACATCTTTGGGGCAACTTCAGACCCATTTAGGGTCCTCCCAGCAGAGCGAAATTGGCCATGGGGAGCGGAGCTCCGCTATCCCACAGCGGTGCACTATGGCGCAAAACCAGAAGTCAAGCTGTGTTTCATTTTCTATTGCGTCCCATAATAATAGTAATAACAACAACAACAACAACAACAACAAAGTTTCCATCCTCGGTGATAGTTTAAGATGTAGAATAGCTATCAGAGCATTAAATGTAATCTCATCCTTCTTTTGAGAATCATAAAGGAGTGCAGATGTAAAATCTCTTTTCTGGACTCCAATCTGATTCAGCCCAAACTGATTCAGAATAATGATAGAAACTAGTGACTTAGTGCAAAGATTTCAAGTCAGTTTCCAGAATTCAATCCCAATCAGTTTGCAAATCTGATTCTGTTAAAAAAAATGTTCCATAATTGTCAACAAAATAATCTGGATCCAATTGTGGTACAGCCCTCCTAACTTTTTTTACCATATTCTAATTGAGTCTTTTGTATGCAATTTAGAGTGAAACTAAGGACCAAAACTGAAAACTTTGGTAGATTTCTGCATTTACACTGGGTTAAATGTTTCAGATTTGTACTGATCTTCAGTTTTTAGTTCCTCACTCAATATTTTATTAAGGATTTCAAAGAAGGATCTCCTTATGTAGATTCTATGCTTTCCTTTAATCCCGCTAAACTCGTGTTCATAATTTTAGATTCAGGAATCCACATAGGAAAATTATTATGAAGAATAGTTTCAGTTCATCATTCAATAGCCCTTAATATTTCAAATACCTTCAAATAATTTCTCTGGGTTTTAGAACCTGAGCGTGGCCCTAGTTTCCACTGCCCAGATTTCGCTCACCTTGGATGTTGGGATGATTTGTCAAGAGGAGGAGTGCCCACTTCAGAGTAGCAAAGCTTGTTTCTGTCCCAGCAGCAAAAAAATCAAAAATACACTGAGCCAGGTTCTCTTCATTGTAGGTAGAGTTGGGGTCATTCCTGCTCTGATGTTTAAAATGGAAAATCAAAATTACAATGAATTCTACACAGTTTTCCTTGGATCATTTTTGCTTCTGTTCTGGGTCAGAAAAATTCACAAACAAGATTACCCGCATGCATTCTAATTGAAAGATATGCCATCTGGAAAAAAATGTGGGCACTATTTTTCCTTGAATCACTTTGTGTTCCTGTTTTTTTTCTCTTCTTTGGAAGTATTAGAGCTTTTAATCATGTTTCTAAAACACTGGATAAATTCTTTCAGGACTTTTTTTTACTTCAACTTTTATTCTCCTATTAAGGCACTGGGTTTGTTAAGTGGAGGATTGGCAGTTCACAAATAAAATATTTCACAGAACAAGAAAAGAAGCAGAATAGAATATTTCCCCTAAAGGATAAGAGCAGAAAAAATTCCTTAACAAAGGCAGAAAGCAGCCCCAGTCTTTCCTTCCCTAAAAGAGCCTGCAGAAAAAGCTTAAGGAAACTAAATTTCATTCATAAAACAATGTCTACATTGTAAAATTGTACTTGGCTAAAGCAATGTCCAAATAGATGGCAGAATAGACCAGGAGCTGAAACTGACTATGGAAACGAGATTAAATCAGTGATGGGCTGTCTGCTAAAATGAAGCAAGGCTATGACCTGCACCTGAAAGAAAACTGGGATGCCTGTAATTGTGGAGTCTTTCTGGCAAGAACAAAGAATGTTTATTCACAGAGAATATGCCCGTGTAACTCTTGCATCAATTGTAGGTGGTTAGAGGACAATAACATCCTGCATACCTCAGGTAGAAGTTAGGAATAGTGATGTCCTGGGGCAAATACAATGTGTATGAGATAACTCCTGGAGCATTCATTAGCCAAGGTTTAGGAATAGGGATGGCTAGAGACCAATAGAATGATTGTTAGATCATTACTAAAATGTTTATTAGATGATTAGTTTTATACATCCTATTTTATTCCACCTTTCTGCTTTAGTGAACCTTGTTAAAGGTTCCTTGGCATTTTCTAGCCAGGACCCCTTTTCTTGGAGCGCTTCAATAAAAGGAAACAATACCTGCACCTCGTGTCTGGTGTTCTTCATAGGATTCGGCACCCAGGCTCAGATCCGAATTGGGGACAACATCAGGAAAACAAAACATTTATTTTACATTTTCCCTTTGCCCTTAAGATGAGTCATGATCCCACATGCTACAATAGAAAATCTTGCAATGACAATTAAAATACTATATCCAGTCTAAAGAACATAGAAAGAACACATTTTCACACAAATACCAAAACACCAATTAGAAAAAATTCAGAAACATAAAAATTAAGTAACTCATAACCCCAATTTGTTTGCTGCCCCAGAAACGTTTGCTGTTGTCACTGCTGTTACTGGGCCAATAAATCTCCTCTCCAACTGCAGCCTGCCTCAAATTTTTCTTTTTCCTGGATTTCTCTACTGGCTTGGAATAAGACGTGGACCGGATTTAACCTCCAAGAGAAGCAACCTGAATTTACCATGAGCTATATTCAGAATGGAAACTGAATGGAAAAAAAAAAATCTAGGAAGAAGGAAGACAGTATGAGTATCTCCTTCTATTTACTTATAGCAAGGAATGTGATGATTCCTTTCCCATGTATTGAGCTACTATAAAGCCATACCTTTTCCATCTGAAGAAGATAGTAATCGATGAAATCCTGTGGCTTGTGCAGACAGTGAGATTCCTTGTGTTTCTCTATTTCCTGCTTTGCAAAGATAAGGATCAAATCCACAGAAGCCAGGGCCTTCTTGTGAGGGCCTGGGAGGTATTTCATTAACCGCGGGAACAAATCATATATCTAAAAGAAAAAGTGGAGGAAAAGTTATTTATTTTTCATAACAGTTACAGAAGAATCTTAGCAATTCACAGCAACAGCAGAAATTATTATTCAAACAAAAATATTACAAACACATTAAAGCATTGCAAACAATACCTGGTATCAGATCCCAAAAGCCCCCCTTGAAAATCCCAACTTCTTCATAGCAGGTAATGTTGGAGGCAGGTAGATTATTATAAAGCTATTATAGAGTTATTTTATTTTTTTAGTGGAGCCTTTGTAAATGTGTTTATCTATGACTAACAAGCTGTGTGTCAACATCGAGCTCAAGGATCCAAATAAAAGACCAGGTTCATTCCCTTTCCAAAAATCTTACTTTCAAAGCAAAATTAATTCTGAGGTTCCTAGACACCAGCTCATAGAATTAAGCAATAATCTCTCCGGCCCAACCCCCACCTTCTCACATAGTCTCTATAAACAATTTCACTTTGTTATGAACCATCTGCTTCTCCTCCACACCTGCTGCAATCTTTTAGCTGAGGGGAGTTTTGGACAAGCTACGAAGTGTGCTTGTTTTGAAAATAAATCAACTACTGTCCATATTACAAAATTCTGATTGGAAGGAATTATCGAATTTACCACTTCTTCCTTGGTACTCTTGTATTGAGGCATACATGAAAGAGCATCAGCCAAAAAAAAATTTCTCCCTGGTATGTAACATAGAGTAAAATTAAATTGATTGATGTATTGAGCTCATCTTACTTGTTTAGGGGACAATTTTCTTGAGGTCTTTAAAGCCTCTAAATTCTTATGATCATTCCATAATACAAATGGGATTTTACTACCTTTTAAAAACTGTCTCCAAGTTAGGAGAGCCCATCAGACAGCAAAGTCTTCTTTTTCCCACACAGCCCACCTTCTCTCGGTGTCTGATAACTTTTGAGAGGTGTATGCACATGGTTGTAGATCCCCTTTCTTATTTTTTTGTAGCAGAACTGCCCCCACTGCTAATTACAAATAGCTTCTCTGGGTTTGGATGCATTAAAAGTGATTCTGTGGCAAAAAGCTTCTTTAGCTTTTCAAAAGCCGCTTGGCATTCAATGGTCCAGGTTAAGGGATGTCTTGATTTTGGCTTGGATGTAGGCCTGGGCCTCCAAGGCCTAGAACGGATTTCCATAGGTGGCATCCATGCACTTCTGGCGGGCTCTTCTAGGCCTGGAAGGCCTTCTCCAGGCCTCTGAGGCCTAGAACGGACTTCCAGAAGTGTCATCCACATACTTCCAGTGGGCCATTCTAGGCCTGGGAGACCTCCTCCAGGCCTCCCAGGCCTAGACTGGACTTCTGGAAGCAGCATGCATTCAGCAAAATTTAGCTACTGGTTCTGCCAACCGGTGCAAACTGGCTGAATCCTACTACTGTCTAGTCTTAAGATAGATCAGCAGTCTAGTATCAAGATCAAAAGAAATCATTCTTCGTCTTTATTCCTCATTATTCAGACCCAACTCAGGCTCTAAGTCAACTGGGTGACCTTGGGCCAATCACACTCTCTCTCAGCCCTAGGTAAATGGGCAATGGTGATTGATTTGCCAATACAGAAATGGCTAGTCCATGCTACTATAGAAATGTAAAAAGTTGAGATTTGATTTTAATGTCTGATTTTTCTGCAATAGAGAGAGTCGAAAGTCAATGCCTTTTGTTTCTTCCCCTCCCTTTCTTCATACCTTTTTTGTTTTCCCTTTTTCTACTGTTGTCCTCAACTGTTTGCTTTTGTATTTTCACATTTTATGTTATAAATGAATAAAACTAATGAAAAAAGAAATAAAAAGGGAATGGGCAATGGCAAATCACTTCCAAAATCTTGAAAAGGAAACTACAAAGGATTGTCTAGGCAATCACCAGGGGTCAAGAGTAATTCAAGGGCACACTTATAAATGGGGAGAAAAACATACTAGATGATTTCCTGAGCTTCCTCCATGCCATACATTTTATTATTCCATGAACTATGTTTCCATGGTGGAAACATAATTTGTTTGGGGTGCATTGTCTCTTTAGTAGAAAATATGACTCACCGTATGATAAAAGTCACCAGTGAAATTCAAAAGAATTTTAATGGCTTGAGTTAGTTTCTGGAAGTTTTCATCTTCAGGAGCAAACAGACATCCCCAACTCAAAGCACATATGACATTACAAACTGCATTTAGTACCAGAAGTGACGGGTCAAATGGCTGTCCTGCAAATGAAAGTATTTTATAGTGAAATCAGATTCTCCTGTTAACCTGTTAATATTAAAGAACAGGACTTTTAAGGTGATGTAATAGAATGTGAGAATGACCTTGGAAGGCAGGTGGGGGAAGAAGCACTGTCTTGGGAATGTTCAGGAGCCCACAACTGAATAACGGGCAGAGAAAAAAACTTTGAATGGATCCCATCAACTTATCAGGCAGTAAAAAGAAACTGCGGAAGATTTGTACTTTCAAACTTGCAAGAGTCTGCTAATGTAGAAGTAGAATCAGTTCATCTTGTTATGTCCCCTGTCCAATAAACTTGGGACAATAATGAAGGAAGAGAATTGGGAACCTTATCAGTTGTTTTAAAAAAATTAAAATCCAATAAATGTGTTTTTATTTGAAATAATCAGAATGGAAAAGTTTTCTGCACTCAGGGACTTGAGTCATTATATTACCCCAAATTACAGACCTTTTTTTTGTCTAAAGATCTCCACCAATGTCTGAGCTGTATCTTCTATCTGATGCTCAATGCTTTTCTTCCCCAGGCACAGCTTCCGCAGAGAAGTGATGGCAATGTGCCGGTGCTGTTTCCAGGTGTGGCCATTGGAAAGAAGAATTCCTGTGGGCATCAGCAGACAGTGATAAATGATTCTTAAAAAAGGATTAGGTCTAGTTATGCCAAACATCTTTCAGGTGCAAATACTGAACATTTGTGACGTGCTGCCATTTTTTAAAAATTCTGGCTATATTATTTTCCTTTAAAAATATGTATTCATTTTGGAATTCATATGGACACTGGGAGACATATGTGGCATGGGGACAGTGTTTTCTAACCTATATCTTATATAATGGAGAGCAAAAGCTTCTAAAATAATTGTCAAGTGCCAGGAAAATCAGGGGATCCAGACAGTTCAAATGGGTATAAAAAATTATTGTAAGCTTGAGCTCTATACATGAATCCTAATGGCCAAGGGAAATTAGTCAGAGATAGGAGTAGAAAGAATTCAATGTGGTCTGGACTTAGATCTCTTGTGGGCATGAAGGAACTCATGACTGATGACATGTTTGACCCCTCCCTTAAGCTCAGCTTGGTTATCTCCTACATCACCCATCCCTCCATCTTGCCCCTCTCCTCTTCCACATGTTTCCCATGCTTCTTTCCTTTTCCTGCATAGTCCTGCAAAGTCTGTTCTCATGGGAACTTGGCAAGGGTGGAAGAGAGGCAGTCTCAAAGGAATCCTCCTCCCCCTCCTCTGAAGGAGCTGGTGAGCCATATGGGGATTGCTGTAACACAAAAACATCATAAGAAGGTCCTGCAT
This sequence comes from Azemiops feae, assembly GCA_023970755.1. NCBI lineage: Eukaryota > Metazoa > Chordata > Lepidosauria > Squamata > Viperidae > Azemiops > Azemiops feae. The sequence goes on along the minus strand of JALGBA010004053.1, from coordinate 434,193 downwards.
CTCCCTTTCCCAGAAAGTGAAGGCCAGATGTGGAAGGCCCATTGTAGGTGAATCTCATGCCTATCTCCATAGGAATGCAGAGGGGCTGTTTAACCTCTTCCTCAATGGTTCCTTAGACAAAACTGGATGGGGGGCGGCGGATGGTACATACCATGTGTTTTCCCAGGAGCAATCTGCAGCAGGGTAGTTTTTCAATAAATCAAGTACAGGATGCTTTTGCCTCTTTTCCTAGCATCTAGGATTTCTTCCACCTCATATTCTGGTTCTCCCTCTACTATGAAATGGCAGTGGAGGATGGCACTGGGATCATATTGGGGGAGCATCTTTGGTAAGTAATGCTCGGTGAAATACTGGATGTATCTTCATTGAAGGGGGTAATTGAAGGTGGAAAGATACAGGAGTGATTTGTTGGAGAATGAACAAAATTTAGTGTCTAGCTTCTTAGAAGGTCTTGAAGTGGCTAAGAATTTGGTGGACAGCCAAACCTTGTGTCCTACTTCTATGGGGTGGGCCCTCCTGCTGATGGGCATCTGATGCCTTCTTGTAAAACTATTTTGCTTGGTTGAGTTTCACATCACACATCCAAATAGAGCTGGAAGGGACCTTGGAGGTCTTCTAGACCAGCCCCCTGCTCAAGCAGGAGATCCTATATCATTTCAAACAAGTGATTATCCAGTCTCTTCTGGATAATGTCTGAAGGCAACCTGTTCCACTGGTTAATTGTCCTCACTGTTAGGAAGTTTCTTCTTAATTCCAGGTTGCTTCTCTCCTTGATTAGTTTCCAACCATTGTATCTTGTCCTTTTTTCAAAAGATGTTGTGCTGCAAGTTGTGCTGCAAGTTGTTCCTGTAAGAAGTCAACCACCCTTGGGACAGTTGAGTCCAATGCAGGATAGTCTGGCAATACTCTAAGGTGTGTGCATATATGGCTTGAAATGGTGGCATTGAAGTAGATGAATGCAGTGAATTGTTGTAAGTAAATTCTGTGGGTGGCAGTGACAATAGCCAATTTTCTTGGCTGTAGACGTAATAGTACCTCAAGTCCTGGTTAGTCCTTTCAGTCTCCCCATTCATGGCAGGGGGTTGAGGTGAGGAGAGGTTAATCTTGACATTTAGTAGCTGGAAAAGGACTTTCCAAAATTTAGATTGGAATTGTGTGCCTCTGTCTGACATGAGTGCTGAGACCATGCCATGGTAGTGAAAGACATGGTCTAGAAAAAGTTGGGCTATATCTTTGGCATTGGGCAATCCCTTGCAGGGTATGAAATGGGCCATCTTGGTGAAAAGGTCTACCACTACCAGAATGGTAGTGAAGCCTTGGACAGAGGGTAAATCAGTACGTTGATCCCCTGATCCTCCCCCCATTATATCCACAACATCTGGAGTTTTTCCACTGATTGTCTAACTGCCTTAGTTCTAGGTTGGTTCTCTCCTTGGTTAGTTTCCATCCATTGCTTCTTGTTCTGCCTTCTGGTGCTTTGGAAAATAGGTTGCCCCCCTCTTAGATATTGGAACACTGCTATCATGTCACTCCTACTTTTCATCAGGCTAGATATACCCAATTCTTGCAATCGTTCTTCGTACAATTTAGCATCCAGTCCCCTAATCAATGAATGGTTGTAAGCAGGGCTTTTTTTGTCATAGAACGCACTGGAACAGAGTTTGGGCATCTTTTTTTGATGGATTATCCAGAGTTGCATTCTTTTCCTATTGTTTTCCTTCCTATCCTCGTTTGTTTTTGAAAATGCCCCGCTGGCGGTACAGTGCGAGCGGGGTCTCCTCCAGCGCTTTCTGCCTCCTCCAGGAGGAGCCATGAAGTGCCGGAGCACCACAGCCAGAGCGTGGCTTGATTGGCTGGGTCGGACCATGTGGTGTGGAAGCTGATGGTGGCCGTGGGAGACACATAAACATGGAGGCCATCTTTCACGAGAGGGTGAGTGAGGCTTTTGCCTTCCCTTACAGAAGGTGTGTGGGGGGGTGAGATTAAAAAGAGGCAAAGCGAGAGGAAAGAACGGCAGCTGGCATGGAAGCTTGCCCAACAGTGAAATTTTGCTGTTTCAGTTCCTTGGGTAGTTCAAAGGCTGGGATGTCTACGAAAATCTCTTTTTAGTCTTTTATACAGGTAATCCCTGAGTTACGAGTGTTCACTTAACGCTCGTTCAAAGTTATCTGATAAGCGCCCCCTGGGCTCCGGAGGTCTTTTGCAGGCCTCCAGAGCCTGGATCGGGCTTGGAAAAGGCAGAGCGATTTTGCGGCTCTTCTGCGGCCTGATCTGGGCTCTGGAGGCCTTTTCCAAGCCTCCAGAGCCCGGATCCATGGCTGCAGAGCGGTTTTGCGGCCCCTCTGCTACCCAATCTGGGCTCCAGAGGCCTTTTCCAAGCCTCCGGAGCTCAGCTTTATGGCCGTGGAGCGATTTTGCGCGCCCCCATGGCCCGATCAGGGCTCTGGAGGCCTGGAAAAGGCCTCCAGAGCCCGGATCCAGCCGTGGGGGGTACAAAATTGCTCTGCGGCCATAGATCTGGGCTCCGGAGGTCTTTTCCAGGCCTCCAGAGCCCGGATCGGGCTTGGAAAAGGCCTCCAGAGCCTGGATCCATGGCTGAGGAGTGATTTTGCCGCCCCCCCAATGACCCAATCCGGGTTCCAGAGGCCTTTTCCAAGCCTCCAGAGCTCAGATCTATGGCCGCGGAGCAATTTTGCGCCCCCGTGGCCCGATCTGGGCTCCAGAGGCCTGGAAAAGGCCTCCGGAGCCTGGATCGGGCCACGGAGGGGCCGCAAAATCACTCCGTGGCCGTGGATCCGATCTCCGGAGACTTGGAAAAGGCCTCCAGAGCTCGGATCGGGCCGCTGGGGGGCGCAAAATTGCTCCGCAGCCATAGATCCAGGCTCCAGAGGCCTTTTCCAGGCCTCCGGAGCCTGGATTGGGACACGTGGGGCTGTGGACGCGTCCTCTGGCCTCAGATCAGAGTGGCAGCAGGAACTGTGGCAGAGAGGAGACAGACCTTTTCCAGGTGAGTCCCGCATGGCAGGAAGGGAGGGGGAACCATGAGGTATCTTAATGGGTCTGGGAGGCCTTGGGGGCCTGTTCCATCACTAGGCACCCCATGGCCTTCCTCAACCTGAGATACCTCATGTTTATTTAACAAGTCACGTGCGTTTTAACAAGGAAGAGAGTGATCTCGCTAAAGGAACGAGATTCACTCTACGCATTTTTTATTTACGAGTGGAATGGTCAGGCTCCATTACACTCCTAACTCGAGGACTACCTGCACTTTATATTCAAACTGCAGAGGGGAAGAATAAGAATAAAGCCAATGTCTTGTGATTTGGAGGTATTATTATTAATAATAATATATATTAATTATGTATTGGTCAGATGCAAAGGGAAACCTACAGTATGAGGTTTAATCAGATCTATTTATTAAATTGGGTTTAACTTAAAGGTAATAATAATAACAGTAACAGTAACAGTAACAATAACAATAACAACAACAATAACAATAACAATAACAATAACAATAACAACAATAATAAAGTGGGAAGGGACCTTGGAGGTCATCTAGTCCAACCCCCTGCTCAGGCAGGAAACACTATACCATTTTGGACAAATGGCTGTCCAGTCTCTTCTTAAAAACTTCCAGTGTTGGAGCATTCACCGCTTCTGGAGGCAGGTTGTTCCACTGGTTAATTGTTCTAAGTGTCAGGAAGTTTCTCCTTAGTTCTAGGTTGCTTCTCTCCTTGATTAGTTTCCATCCATTGCTTCTTGTCCTGCCTTCCGGCGCTTTGGAGAATAGCTTGACTCCCTCTTCTTTGGGGCAGCCCCTGAGATATTGGAGCACTGCTATCATGTCCCCCCTCGTCCTTCTCTTCATTAAACTAGACATACCCAATTCCAGCAGCCGTTCCTTATATGCTTTGGCCTCCAGTCCCCTAATCATTAAAAGTAAATTAAAAGTAACCTGTTCACTGGCAAAATTTCAACTTTAATTTGTTTCAAGTCAATATCCATATTAAACTCCAAATGTAAATTTTTCCACCTTGTTTGACAACTTCTTAAAAATAATTCAATCTTTTACAAGCAGCCAATTTCATTCCACATAGAAAGCTGACATTTCCACTCATTAAACTAAATGGGTACACCAGTGGTAAATGTCCCAAAAGGTTAATAAAATGCCTTTTTGTAATTTAAAGCCACACAGTGCATGGTAACATTAATAGTATTAACTTACCTTGAACAAAATCCTAGTCTTTTAGATACACTAAAAAGTTTTTTTTTTCAACTACAAAGGTAAACCTTGTAGGGTAGGCAAGGGTTGTATGATGTGTGTGAGTTCCGGCACCACCACCACCACCACCACCACCACCTTCTTCTTCTTCTTTTTTTTTTACAATAAAAGCACTGGTTGTAAGTCAACTGGTTGCAGACATCTTCTTCTCCTCATCTGTTTCTTGCCAGCATATCAGTCCCTTTTCACAATCCCTCCTTCAGGAGAATGTTTCTTTGTATATGTAGTAGACAAAATACTTAGAGGAACTCTTTTCCCAGGCCAGTTTCCCACCTTGCATTTATCAGAGAACAAAAATGATTGCTCTGTGTGCATGATCATGGATTGTGGAAAGTATTTGATACTCCAAAGTATCAAAAGACATGTTGCTATTTGCTTCCAATCAACACAGTATGAAAAACAGGAAAAAAAGAAAGAAAAACTTCAGGTAAAAGGAAACCACCACCTCCACATTGACTAGGAAGCATTAAAAAAACAACTAACAACACAGCCAACCAACCCGCTTACAGCTACAAAGCCAACACGCCACACACCCCCTCCAGTATTTATAGAAGGACGGCAGCTCCGATCACGCTTTGCTTGCACAAGCATGAAGCCGAAGACACCAGCCTGAAGATGGCGAGTGGGACCTCGTCGAAACGTCACCAAGACACTCTCAATCCTACACGGGAAAAGACCCAAATACGCCAAGACCTGCATACCTGTACCCGTGAAAATCTATGAAAACAAATGGAAATTTGGGGACTAAAAGTGATTTTAAGACCTTTTTTTTAATAAAGAGACTTGAAAAGTCTGCAATATAAGTTTGGGATTAATATATATATATATATATATTAATTCCAACTGAGTCTCGTAGTTTTCTCCATTTTCTCCAAGTAATTAAATTGCCAGTTTTCTTTTCCTGAGGGAGTGGGGCAGAAATTCCCTTTCCCTCTCTCATCAAGGGGAGTGCTTTGGACAGTTTTTCAGGAAGAGATCTTAAAATCATAAAGAAAAGAATAGGTCTCACCCAATTTCATCCACGTTGCTGTAATGTTGCTTGTTGGTGCTTATTGTCTTCCGTTGTCAGCAGCTTAGGACTGGCTATGTGAATGGAGCCAGTCTTTCCCCCACCAGTTTGGAGGGCTTCCTCAGATAAAATGGGAGGTCTGCCACCCCCATATGATCAACAAGGGTCCCCTCCTTACTTATCGCCTATACGGGGCGACTTTCGACTCTTTCCAGGGTCCCCCAGTGGGGTGAAATCGAATGCGAAAGATGGAGCCCCGTCTTCCTGCGTCTGCATCACTGCGACGTCAAAACTGGAAGCCAAGTATGTTGTATCTTTGAATTGTTGTTAAGCAACCATTTGTAAGTCGAGGATTACCTGTTTCAGGGAGTTCTATCACGTTATTGGCTTATGGTAACTTAATGATCCAACAAGAGCGATCCTTTTCATATATAACACATGCAATACAGGGAATAGTGAGCTGCCTCAGACAGGCTTAGTTCCCAGTAATAATTGTATCATCTTGAAGAGGTGGAAGGTTTGGAAGAACAAAGAAAAGCATACTTGGATTTTAGTGCGAAATAGAGAATTGTGCTTTTATTTAATTGGCCAAGAGTTTGATCATACTACCTGTCCAGTCATACCTGGAGCAGGAGAATCAGTTCAACTCTGAAACAAATCAGTTTATTTAGTGATTGATGGCTCGGGGGGCTTACAGGACTGTAACAAACCCACCAGAAATAACCCCCCAAAACCCAAGAATAGACAATAACCACCTTCACCATCAATAATTACAGGGTTCGTCTACTCACCTGATCCAAATGTCTTTGGGAACAGTCGGGATTTCAATACTTTATGACAGGGCTTTTCAACCAGTGGTACAGGTACCACCTGTGGTACATTGGCACCTGGCAGGTGGTATGTGACCATCCTAGAAAAGTGGTAGCAGGGGAGGGGAATGAGCTGAACCGGTGGCAGCACCGCACAAGCCTGAGCAAGAGACGGCTGGAGCTGCAGGGCTGTCAGGGCTCAGTGGAAGCGCCAGGATCAGTGCCAGGCTCCAGCTGGAAAGCAGCACTGATCCTGGCGCTTCTGCTGAGCCCAGAAGAAGCGCCGATCAGCTGGAATGTTGCAGCATCTCCAGGGTCTTGTGATTTACATTCAGATGCTTGGCAACTGATTCATATTTATGACGGCGGTCACAGTGTCCCAGGGTCATGTGAAGTGACCAAAACCTGCTGCAACCACCCAGCAGATGGGGGGAATAAAAACCAAACACCCCCCCACCCGACTCCCGCTGCCAATCCTTAACAGAAATGCTCACAACAATGAAAACCTCGAACAGGAGGAAGAGCGCCGCCGGGTGGGCAGGCAGGTGTCTTGCTCGGCTGTGGCTTGTAAGTGCCATTGTAACTTCGAACAGTCACTAAGCGAACTGTTGTAAGTCGAGGACTACCTGTACTTTATCACTTTTTTCCTTTTTTTTTTTTTTTTTGGTCATCAAGTTTTTGACAACTTGCTAGGCGACTGGTGGTACTCGGATGTTGCCATATCCTAAAAGTGGTACAATGGGTGAAAAGGTTGAAAAGCCCTGCTTTATGAAACACTACCAGAGTTGGGGAGATCTGAATCTCTTTGATTAGGGATAGTCATTTTTGATCCAAAAGATTATCTTGTAGTGCTAAGTCAATGATACTAGATCACAAACTAGTATATTGGGAAATTTTACAGTTATTGTATTATGTAGTCTGGTACGTGAATCCATTTGGGCTAATTTATTAAAATCACAAGTTGTTAGTCACAGATAAACACATTTAAGAAGGCTCCACTAAAAAAATAAAACAATCTATAATAGCTTTATAATAATCTATCTGCCTCCAACATTACCTGCTATGTAGAAGTTGGGAATATCAGGGGTGGCTTTTGGGATCTGATACCATGTATTGTTTGTCGTGTTTTAATGTGTTTGTAATATTTTTGTTTGAATATTAAGTTCTGCTGTTGCTGTGAATTGTAATTTTTCCTGCTCTTTCTTTTAGATATATGATTTGTTCCCACAGTTAATGAAATACCTCCCAGGCCCTCACAAGACAGCCCTGGCTTCTGTGGATTTGATTGTGTCCTTTGCAAAGCAGGAAATAGAGAAACACAAGGAATCTCACTGTCTGCACGAGCCACAGGATTTCATTGATTACTATCTTCTTCAGATGGAAAAGGTATGGTTTTATTGTAGCTCAATACATGGGAAAGGAATCATCACATTCCTTGCTATAAGTAAATAGAAGGAGATACTCATATTGTCTTCCTTCTTCCTAGATTTTTTTTTTTTCCATTCAGTTTCCATTCTGAATATAGCTCATGGTAAATTCAGGTTGCTTCTCTTGGAGGTTAAATCCGGTCCGCATCTTATTCCAAGCCAGTAGAGAAATCCAGGAAAAGGAAAAATTTGAGGCAGGCTGCAGTTGGAGAGGAGATTTATTGGCCCAGTAACAGCAGTGACAACAGCAAATGTTTCTGGGGCAGCAAACAAATTGGGGTTATGAGTTACTGAATTTTTATATGTTTCTGAGTTTTTTCTAATTGGTGTTTTGGTATTTGTATGAAAATGTGTTCTTTCTATGTTCTTTAGACTGGATATAGTATTTTAATTGTCATTGCAAGATTTTCTATTGTAGCATGTGGGATCATGACTCATCTTAAGGGCAAAGGGAAAAATGTAAAACAAGTGTTTTGTTTTCCTGATGTTGTCCCCAATTCGGGTCTGAGCCTGGGTGCCGAATCCTATGAAGAACACCAGACATGAGGTGCAGGTATTGTTTCCTTTTATTGAAGCATTCCAAGAAAAGGGGTCCTGACTAGAAAATGCCAAGGAACCGTGAACAATAGAATTAAGAAAGCTTTATAAAGGTTCACTAAAGCAAAAAGGTGGAATAAGGTAGGATGTATAAAACTAATCACTAATAAACATTTTAGTAATGATCTAACCATCATCCTATTAGTCTCTAGCCATTGCTATTCCTAAACCTTGGCTAATGAATGCTCCAGGAATTATATCATACACATTGTATTTGCTCAGGAAGATCCATATTCCTAACTTCTACCTGAGATATGCAGGATGTCTAACTCTTTGTTATTGTCCTCTAACCACCTAGAATGGATGCAGTGCATATTCTCTGTGAATAAACATTCCTTGTTCTTGCCAGACAGACTCCACAATTACAAGCATCCCAATTTTCTTTCCCGTGCATGTCATAACCTTGCTTCATTTTAGCCCATCATTGATTTAATCTCGTTTCCATAGTTAGTTTGAGCTCCTGGTCTATTCTGCCATCTATTTTGAGATTGCTTTAGCCAAGTCCGATTTTACAATGTATATATTGTTTTATGAATGGAATTTAGTTTCCTTAAGCTTTATCTGCAGGTTGTTTTAGGGGAGGAAAGACTGGGGCTGCTTTCTGCCTTTGTTAAGGAAATTTTTCTGCTCTTCTCCTTTAGGGGAAATATTCTATTCTGCTTCTTTTCTTGTTCTGTGAAATATTTTATTTGTGAACTGCCAATCTTCCATTTAACAAACCCAGTGTCTTAATAGGAGAATAAAAGTTGAAGTAAAAAAAAGTCCTGAAAGAATTTATCCAGTGTTTCATAAACGTGGTTAAAAGCTCTAATACTTCCAAAGAAGAGAAAAGAAACGGGACCACAAAGTGATTCAAGGAAAAATAGTGCCCACATTTTTTCCAGATCGCATATCTTTCAATTAGAATGCACACGGGCAACAGAAGCGAAAATGACCCAAGGAAAGTTGTGTCGAATTCATTGTAATTTTCATTTTCCATTTTAAACATCAGAGCAGGAATGACCCCAACTCTACCTACAATGAAGAGAACCTGGCTCAGTGTATTTTTGATTTTTTTGCTGCTGGGACAGAAACAAGCTTTGCTACTCTGAAGTGGGCACTCCTCCTCTTGACAAATCATCCCGACATCCAAGGTGAGAGAAATCTGGACAGTGGAAACTAGGGCCACGCTCAGGTTCTAAAACCCAGAGAAATTATTTGAAGGTATTTGAAATATTAAGAGGTATTGAATGATGAACTGAATCTATTCTTCATAATAATTTTCCTATGTGGATTCCTGAACCAAAAATTATGAACACGAGTTTAGCGGGATTAAAGGAAAGCATAGAATTTACATAATGAGATCCTTCTTTGAAATCCTTAATAAAATATTGAGTGAGGAAGTAAAAACTAAAGATCAGTACAAATCTGAAACATTTAACCCAGTGTAAATGCAGAAATCTACCAAGGTTTTTAGTTTTGGTGCTTAGTTTCAGTCTAAACTGCATACAAAAGACCCAAATAGAGTATAGTAAAAAAAGTTAGGAGGGTTGTACAACAATTGGATCCATATTATTTTCTGGACAATTGTGGAACATTTTTTTTAATGGAATCAGATTTCCAAATTGATTGGGATTGAATTCTGGAGACTGACTTGACTGAAGGAGAGTCAGAGATTTTACATATGCACTCCTTCATGATTCTCAAAAGAAAGATAGCTATTCCACCTCTTAAAGTATCACCGAGGATTGAAACTGGATAATAATAATAATAATAATAGTAATAATAATAATAATAATGATGATGATGATGATGATGATGATGATGATGATGAAGACGAAGAAGAAGAAGAAGAAGAAGAAGAAGAAGAAGAAGAAGAAGAAGAAGAAGAAGAAGAAGAAGAAGAAGAAGAAGAAGAAGAAGAAGAAGAAGAAGAAGAAGAAGAAGAAGAAGAAGAAGAAGAAGAAGAAGAAGAAGAAGAAGAAGAAGAAGAAGAAGAAGAAGAAGTGAAACAGAATAGAAAATGAAACCCAGCTTCTATTTCCATCATTTTTTTTTTCTAGAGAAAGTCCAGAAGGAGATTGAAGATGTATTTGGCTTATCGGGGTCAATTTCCTATCAGGATCGGAAGAAGCTGCCCTACACCAATGCCGTCATTCATGAAATGCAGCGTGTAAAGTATATCTTGCTATTTGGGCTTCCCAGGCAAAGCACAAAGGATGTGAACATGAGAGGTTATCACATCCCAAAGGTGAGAAATGTATTCAGGCTCCATTCTACTGATTCATCAAGAAAGGAAAAGCAAAATACGGCATTTGGATAAAAGCTCTCTATTCAGGAACTGCCAATGTAGTCATGCAGAAATGAATAGGCAAGAATAGCAAACTTTTTGGAGGATGAATTATGATTTTAAATCCAAACACCTCTCAGATTTTAAAGTTAGAACCTTAAATGTTTTCTATATATCCTAGGAAGATGGTAAGAGATTAAGGGCTGTACTTAAGTTCAGAATTGTAATTATGCCTGATCATGTTTCTTTGTCCACTTCTTGGGGCAATCTGATGTGATAAATATGCACTCAGATCTCTGTTTTAACAGAAGGGGGGGGAGAGAAGGGAGTTGAGTATCTACTGTTCTCAGAATCTGTTTAGGAAATGAACAAATAGGGGTCCACAGTGGCAAGCTAAAACCAAATGCTTCATCCATTTGAACTTTTTTGCCTGTTTCTTTATGAAACTCCTCTGTTTAGTCATCTCTATTTTTACAGGGAAGCTTTATTATCCCGGACGTGCGCTCTGTTCTTTTTGATCCTGAACAATGGGAGACACCTGAAGAATTCAACCCAAATCACTTTTTAGATAAGGATGGGAAGTTCATTGAACGGGAAGAGTTTCTGCCCTTCGGAATAGGTACGTCCATGAGCCCAAAGCAGCTTATGACAAATAAATTTCCACCAGCACTACTCCTGAGTTTTTTTGGCAACTAACTCCCACAATTCAACTTACTCTTTATAGTGCCAATTTCCACAGTTTGCTCACCTGCCCCAGTATCAATGATCTAATCATATAGTAATCTATGATAATCACCTGGATATACTCTTCTGGGTATATTCCAATAGGAAAGACTGTAATTACTGTGCCTTCAAAGCCGAACACTAACTGATGGCCCAGAAAGATACAATAAACTGAAAATAACTGAGGAAGGAGAATTGGCTCTCCCAACATCAAATTTCTGGCATAGCTGATTTGCCAAGAGAACCAAAATAGATTGAGTGTCATATAAAGCCCCAGGTGGAATGGTCAGCTGCATCCAAATGAATCTGGAGCTGTAAGACCATTGCTTCTTTGATTACCTGCAATATTTGAGGATAGTCTACAATCATAAACCAAAATGTGATTCATTTCTACTAGTAAAAAGAAATTTATGAGTGTTGTTAAAGCTGCTTGAGCCATCTCCGTATTTCACAAATCAGAGAGGACTTCACAATAAATGAGACATAAGATTCCTTTGGTGTATTCTTTCCAGGCCTATCAAGCACCTCGACCACAGTATTTTGGTGTCCCTTCATCCCTGAAGAATGTAATCTGCAGAAGGCCCTCTCCAATTTCTGGAGAAGTTGATCCCCAATCCCTTCAGAACTGCCTCCACATCTGTCCATGACAATAAGAGTTATGCAAAGCTGGTTCTTCTTCAGAGACAAACAAAATATCAAAGCCCAATAGTAGCTGGGACAGATCCATGGCAATCATGGCCAAACTGACATTCTGGACCATCCCTGAATTGACAATCTGCCCATAAATATGAAAATTTCTGAGGAAAAGAAATCAAAGATAGTCTAATACCACAGTGGCAATTACTCTGATGGGACCAAATAGAAAGGTGTCCCCACTGAAGACTGTCAACAAACAGAAGAAAAGGGAAGAAAGCAGCTCTAGAAATGGAATCTGTTAGAAGATGCTAGGATTCAACATGGAAATCTGCTTTGGCTGTTACAACTCTTTTCAGATGTCCTTGCTGGTGGGGATATAGTATGCAGAACAGATATTATTCCCTTTGTGCTTTGTCTCATCTACAGGTCAGCGTGCATGTGTGGGACAGCAGCTGGCAAGAGTTGAGATCTTCATCTTTCTAACCAGCCTGTTGAGGGCTTTCAACTTCCGGTTGCCTGAAGGAGTAAAAGAACTCAATGAAGCCCCTGTTGTAAAAGTGGCAATGCATCCACACCCTTACAAACTGTGTGCAATTCCCACACATTCTTAAACTTAAACACCATAAAAAACGTAACACTAATTATAGAATAGCTTTTCAGTATGTTACTGTTTCCTATATACCTCTTCTCTTATGTTTTGCTTCCATGTCTTCAACCCATTGGTGGGTCAACCGGGTCAACAAAAGATAGGAGTGCCCTATCTCCACAATGAGTCCTAAGCACTTGGTTGTAAAACAAAAAAATTCAATAAAACTTGTTATATATAAAAAAAAAAAGACCAGAAAGCTATGTATGCGAAGGAAGCTTGTTACTCTTTACCTTTGTTTCCTTTTTGGTGCCAATAAAACATATTACTTTCAATTTACTCTTAGTGTCCCTTTTCATGTTTTTAAAATTTCCCGTATAGGCTCCACATTAACCAGCCAGAGCAAACTTCACAGATGGTCCAAAATGATACTCTGCTAGAAGGTATGAAATGCTGCTGACAGAATTTGCGGAAGAAGAAAGGGTGTGAAATCCATCCACATCCCAGGGCAGAACATCCACAAGAGCAAACAAAGCATTTTTTACTTCATACTTAGGGCTGAACCTGGACTTGATCCAAATATCCCTTTCATCAAGATCCTTCTGTAGTTACAGCCTAATCATTTTCTCTCCAACCTTCCCCAAAAACATAGGATTTGGGTTTTTTGGCAGTACAAATTCTGCTTGAGGATCTGTGGCCATCCCAGTAAACTTTCTCCTTTCACCAGGACTACAACATTAGAGTCTGGGGAAATTACTGTCAGGTGCAAGCAAAGAGATCCACATGTATAGAGTTCAAGGTAGCTCCTCCTTTATTGTCTGTCGATTTTACAGGAATCTGGGCTGTTGGTTTGAGCTCCGAGCTTGGCGATTTGGTTGCAAACGTTTCGTCACCATTCGAGGAGACATCATCAGTGGGCTTTGAATAATATTCAAGCACATTTCCTACAGGAATCTCTCCAGACTGCTTTCCTTTTCTTGGAAACAGAGAGATAGGGTTCTCCTGAGGTAATGGGTGGATTGATCCTCGGGAAGAGATTTAAGCAAAGATAATTTTCAGATTGGGCCATGGGTTACACAGCTGGGGTGGTGACCCAATTGTTAGACAGATATTGCTAAGACTTTATAATCTCCCTATACTTTGATGCTTGGATTAATTGCACAACCTTTTAATTAATAAGAGGTACTGCAGAATCTATTACAACAGCCCTTCCTTATTAGCCATTTGTTTCAGTTGTAAAAGGCAACACAGATCCAGAGATGGTCCTCCAACAGCATGATGCTCTCATGAAGACATTCCATCATTGGAAAAGGAAACTGAGTGAGATTTTCTTCTCCATGATAATGTCCTGATGATGGACTTACAAGTGTATGCACGATACACAATCCTGGACTAGATAATATGTCTTGTGAGCCACAAGATTCTCCTTTCTATTCAGATAGACTTTATGGACATATAATATACCATAATATTTTAATAATTCTGGCATAGTATCTTATTAGGGACACTGTCAAGCACCATCGAAATCAGAAGATCCAGGCAGTTCAAATGGTTATATAGATTTATTTGAAGCTTAACCTCTCTACAAGAATCTGAACTACTAACAGCCAAAGCAAATTAGCAGTAGGTAAGAGTCACAGGAATTCAAGGCTGGCTGGACTTAGATCTCTCGTGGGCACGAAGGGACTCATGACTGATGACGCGTTTGATCTCTCGCTTGGGCTGAGCCTGGTTATCTTCTACAGGCCTATTGGGTTATACAGCCCTTGGTTTTTTGTTTTTTTTTAAAAAAAATCTCTTCCTCTATTATCTGAGTGACACGTAGTCAGAGGTAACCTCATTAATGTAACTTAATATAAGAACAACTTGCTAACAAAATACCAGTAGTAGATGAAGTATCAAAAGACGTGTTGCTATTTGTTTCCTTTGTTTGGACCATCTGTGAAGTTTGCTCTGACTGGTCAATGTGGAGCCTATAGGGGAAATTTTAAAAACATGAAAAGGGACACTAAGAGTAAATTGAAAGTAATATGTTTTATTGGCACCAAAAAGATAAGATAAGATAAGATAAGATAAGATAAGATAAGATAAGATAAGATAAGATGATAAGATAAGATAAGATAAGATAAGATAAGATAAGATAAGATAAGATAAGATAAGATAAGATAAGATAAGATAAGATAAGATAAGATAAGATGATAAGATAAGATAAGATAAGATAAGATAAGATAAGATAAGATGATAAGATAAGATAAGATAAGATAAGATAAGATAAGATAAGATAAGATAAGATAAGATAAGATAAGATAAGATAAGATAAGATAAGATAAGATAAGATAAGATAACCTTTATTGTCATTTTATTACTGTCGGCACAATGGCACACATCAAAAATGAAATTTAGTTGCCCGCTCTCAAAGTGAAACACATACATGACACACACCTGAAACATACTATATACAACATATGTATAGACCCACACCCCTACATATACATAACAAATAAATATTAAATACTGTCCATCTTGAATATATAACGGAAGGAGGAAGCTTGAGAGTTCACAAGGTTAATACTGTATGGAATGAAACTATGGCTGAATCTGGATGTTCTGCTGTGGATACCACGAAGCCTTCTCCCAGAAGGTAACAAGGAAAACAGGTCGTGAAGAGGATGTGTAGTGTCCCAGATAATCTTATGGACCCTGCTCAAGCAGCGCTTCTGTGCTATGTCCTGGATGGGAGGGAGGGGACTGCCAATGATCTTTTTGGCCATTTTCACCACTCTGTGCACCGCCTTCCTATCTGAAGCGGTGATGCTTCCAAACCAGACTGTGATGCTGTATGACAGGATGCTCTCGATCGTCCCCCTGTAGAAAGTGGTCAGGACAGGGGAAGGAAGAAAAAAGGAAACAAAGGTAAAGAGTAACAAGCTTACTACTACTACTACTACTATTACTACTACTACTACTACTACTACTACTAAAGTTGGAAGGGACATTGGAGGTCATCTAGTCCAACCCCCTGCTCAGGCAGGAAACCCTATACCATTTCAGACAAATGGCTGTCCAGTCTCTTCTTAAAATCTTCCAGTGTTGGAGCATTCACAGCTTCTGGAGGCAGGTTGTTCCACTGATTAATTGTTCTAACTGTCAGAAAAATTCTCCTTAGTTCTAGGTTGCTTCTCTCTTTGATTAGTTTCCATCTGTAATGTATTGAAGTGAATTGCTTGGAATTGTTGAAAAAATGGTCATAAGACTGTGTCAGTTAAGTGCCAGACTTGCTGTCTGCAGACTCATTAAAATATGTTTAAGCGGGAAGGATACTTGAATCCTATTGGCTGCTGCCTATTGCTGAAAGAAGGCCACAACGCTCAGTTGACAAGGCAGTTCCCTTCACTCGATGTGCGGGGTGTGGAGGCTGACACGAACAAGCAGAATGCAGGTTCCGCACAGCAACGTGCCGGGTGTGTGGCAAACAAGGCCACATCACTGCTGTTTGTATGGATCGCCAGAGAGACAGCCCACCAGAAGAGTTACCCCGGAAAGCTATAGGGCCCCCGGGGCAACACAGGGTGGGCTATTGCGCTAGTAGAAGGAGCGTGCATAGAACAGGTGCCCATCACCCACTTAAGGAGAAGCTGCGGCTCAAAGTCAAGCATGGAGGTCTATGCCACATGGAACTAGATACGGGGTCAGCATTATCCATAATTTCCCAGGGAACTTTCAAACACATTTGTAGTCGCAGCGGCAAAAGAGTTAAGCTCAAGCCGTCGAACCTCGTGTTAACGGATTTCCAAAACTCCCGAGTAACAGTTAGAGGGGAAGCTACACTCTGGGTGCAATTCAAGGGTTTTGAGGGCCCCCTGGAAGTCGTAGTTGTTGAGGGCAACCGCACAAGCCTCATTGGGCTTGATTGGTTTGATGCATTGGGAATCAATGTGACTGGAATAAACAGCACACAAGCAGTGGACTTATCGGCAGTTTGCCGAGAGTTTGCTGACGTTTTTAGCCCTAACTTAGGGAACTATAAGGGACCTCCCATAGCCTGCATCAATCTTCTGCTTGAGTGCGAAGAGCACTCTACGCGGCTTGATCCTGCCATAACTCCAATACGGATCAAGCCACGTAGAGTGCTCTTTGCACTCAAGCAGAAGATTGATGCAGAGCTGGATAAGCTAGTGCAGCAAGGCATCCTACAGCCGGTTGATAGCAGTCAGTGGGAAACCCCCATAGTTACGCCACTTAAGGCCAACGGAGAGGTGCGCATATGCACGGATTACAAGTGCACTATCAATAGAGCACTCCAACAACACGCATATCCGGTGCCTGTAGTCAGCCACATTTTGGCGTCACTACAAGGAGGTCGCATATTCGCCAAGTTAGATTTGGCTCAAGCCTACCAGCAACTGCTGGTGGATGATGCCACAGCGGAAGCTCAGACCATAGTTACCCACAGGGGAGCTTTCAAGGTTAAGCGCCTACAATTCGGGGTCAGTGTCACCCCAGGGCTTTTCCAGGGAGCGATGGAGTGCATGCTCAAGGGTATTCCAGGCGTGTGCCCATATTTTGATGATGTCCTCATAGCTGGGGAATCAGTCGAGAAATTGGCAGAACGGCTCAAGCACGCGGCTTGATCCGTATTGGAATTATGGCAGGATCAAGCCGAAGGGCTATGGGAAGTCCCTTATAGTTCCCTAAGTTAGGGCTAAAAATTGGCAGAAGTGCTTCAGCACTTCTGCAAAGCGGGGCTGAAGCTGAAATGGGAAAAATGCAAAATTGGGGTAGCTTCAACCGAGTTCCTCAGTTTCCGCATAGATGCCAAAGGCATTCATCCTGCTGAATCCAAGCTCAAAGCAATTCAGCAGGCCCCAAGTCCTAAATCTAAAGGGGAGCTTCAAGCTTTTTTAGGACTGCTCAATTTTTATCATGCCTTTCTACCACACAAGGCCGCAGTGGCAGAGCCGTTACACCGGCTCTTGGACAAGAGTGCACAGTGGAGGTGGATGAACATCCATGAGAGGAGCTTCTCAGCAGTCAAATCACTGCTGTCTTCAAACTCAGTTTTGACGCATTTTAATGAGAAGCTGCCTGTTTGCATCACTTGTGATGCATCCCCGTATGGGGTAGGTGCTGTGCTGAGTCATTTAACAGCTGACGGAAGACAAATTCCAATAGCCTATTACTCACCTTGTCCTCAGCAGAGCGTAATTACTCTCAAATAGATAAAGAGGCATTGGCCATAGTGGCGGGAATCAAGAAGTTTCATAACTATTTGTATGGTAGGCCCTTCACGGTTTTCACGGACCACAAGCCACTTCTGGGTTTGTTCACAACGAACAAACAAACACCTCAGATCATCTCTCCTAGGATGTTGAGGTGGTCAATCTTCCTGTCAGCTTATAATTACAGTCTGATTCACAAACCGGGCAGGGAATTGGACCACGGAGACGGCCTTAGCAGACTGCCCCTGCCACAGTTAGAGCCCGACCCCGCTCCAGCCACTCGCATCCTGGCTATCCAGGATCTGCCAGAGTCTCTCCTTAACGCAGGGGACGTGGCTGCCGAGAGCTTCAGACACAACGCTGAGCCGTGAGTTGAACTGGGTGCTCACAGGATGGCCTGAAATTAGTCCGGGGCCTAACTTTCAGGGCTTCAGTAGGAGGAAGGATGAGTTGTCAGCTCACAGGGGGTGCATTTTGTGGGGTAGTCGGGTCGTAGTCCCAAACTCACTGAGGGCTAGAGTCTTAGAGTCTCTGCACAAGGGACATCCGGGAATAGTTTGGATGAAGGCACTTGCACGAAGCTACCTTTGGTGGCCTGGGCTTGATAAAGATATTGAGGCTCAGGTTCACAGCTGCCACACTTGCCAGCAATCTAGACCACAGATGCCCCATGCCCCAGTCCACCGATGGGAAACCACACAAGCCCCGTGGTCCAGGATCCACATCGATTTTGCAGGGCCCTTTCAGGGACAACTCTTCCTCATTGTGGTGGACAGTCACTCCAAGTGGTTAGAGGTCGCCCCTGTCCCAACTATGACTACTGCCAGGACCATCCAGGAACTGTGCAGAATCTTTGCCACGCACGGGTTACCCGACATGATAGTCTCAGACAATGGGGCTCAATTTACCGCTGTGGAATTTCAGTCCTTTTTGAGGGCTAATATGATTAGGCACGCCACATCGGCTCCCTTTCACCCAGCCTCAAACGGCTAAGTGGAACGCATGGTCCGAACAACTAAAGAATCCTTAAAGAGGATAGTGACTGGCAACTGGCAGCATAGACTGGCGGATTTTCTACTCTGCCAACGCACAACCCCCTGCACTTCCACGGGCAGAAGCCCAGCTGAATTAAGATGGGGCCGGCGCTTGATCACAAAGCTGGATCACCTACATCCAGATAGAGTTGCCTCACAAGCACTACAGCCAAAGACACCATGGCACTTGCAAGTTGGTGACCCGTCTGGGCGCAGAACTACGGGCAAGGGGCACTGTGGGTGGTAGCTGTGGTTGGTAAGGTATCTGGGCCACTTTCTTATGAAGTGGTCCTGGAAGACAGTTGCGTGCTTTGCAGACACATCGACCAACTGAGGTGGAGGCTAGTGAACCAGTCGCTAGCTCATGACTCTAGTGACAGTCAAATTCAGGGCAGCACGATTGCGGTCATGCATTGGAGTTGTCAAGCGATTGCGAGACTATCCAACAAAGGGACAGGGCTTCCGAGAATGGCGAGGTAGCCCCAAACACAGAGTCTTCAAACACTGAACAATGCCAGCAGACGGCTCCATTTTCGGGACCGGTGGACTCTGTTCCACCTATAGACACTGGCTCGGGTCTACCAGGACAGACCAGCCACAGAGACTTGATTCTACCCGTAGCGGACGGGTCTACCAAGCCTGGCAGGCGAGCTGACAGACCGGGGACCTCCAGCGGTTCCGAGGCATTCAGAACGGGGAAAAAGGCCACCTATGTACTTAAAAGACTATGTTCAATATTTCTCAGTATGAACTATCTAGGGGGAAGGGGTGTAATGTATTGAAGTGAATTACTTGGAATTGTTGAAAAAACGGTCATAAGACTGTGTCAGTTAAGTGCCAGACTTGCTGTCTGCAGACTCATTAAAATATGTTTAAGCGGGAAGGATACTTGAATCCTATTGGCTGCCGCCTATTGCTGAATGTATAAATAGAGGTGGAGCAGTAGTTAACCAGGCTTCTGTTTAAACTTTAATAAAGAATTGTTGTTGTTTTACCTGCTGCCTCGTCAATGCCTCACCGATCACCCAGACACAACACCATCTGTTGCTTCTTGTCCTGCCTTCAGGTGCTTTGGAGAATAGCTTGACTCTCTCTTCTTTGTGGCAGCCCCTGAGATATTGGAACATTGCTATCATGTCACCCCTCGTCCTTCTCTTCATTAGACTAGAGATTCCCAATTCCAGCAACCGTTCCTTATATGTTTTAGCCTCCACCCCCCTAATGATCTTTGTTGCTCTTCTCTGTACTCTTTCTAGAGTCTCAACATCTTTTTTACATCGTGGTGACCAAAACTGGATGCACTATTCCAAGTGTGGCCTTACCAAGGCATTGTAAAGTGGTATTAACAATTCACGTGATCTTGATTCTATCCCTCTGTTAATGCAGCCTAGTACTGTGTTGGCTTTTTTGGCAGCTGCAGCACACTGCTGGCTCATATTTAAGTGATTGTCTACTAGGACTCCAAGATCCCTCTCACAGTTGCTACTATTGAGCAAGGTACCATGTATACTATACCTGTGCATTTGGTTTTTCTAAATGTAGAACCTTACTTTTTTCACCATTGAATTTCATTTTATTAGATAATGCCCAATGTTCAAGTCTGTCAAGATCCTTTTGTATCTTAAGCCTACCTTCTGGAGTTTTGGCTATTCCTGCCAGCTTAGTGTTGTCTGCAAATTTGATGAGTTCCCCATCTATCCCCTCATCCAAATCATTGATGAAGATGTTGAAGAGCACTGTGCCCAGAACAGAGCCCTGGGGCATCCCACAACACACTTCCCTCCACGTAGATGCAGTTCCATTGAGGACTACATGGTGAGTACAGCCGGTCAGCCAGCTATGAATCCATCTGGTCGTGATGCTGTCTAACCCAGATTTTTCTATCTTATCAAGTAGTAGGTTGTGGTCTACTTTATCAAATGCCTTACTGAAGTCCAAGTAAATTATATCCACAGCATTCCTCTGGTCCACTAATTTTGTCACCTGGTCAAAGAATGCAATAAGATTTGTCTGGCATGATCTGTTTTTGACAAACCCATGTTGGCTTTTGGTAATGACTTTGTTTGCCTCTAGGTGTTCGCTGATTCATTGCTTGATTATCTTTTCCAAAATCTTTCTAGGTATTGAGGTCAGGCTGTGTTTCTAATATTTTTTTACGGTACTGTTATTGATAGGTTGGACTGTTATGGATGCAAAAAACGAGTTGAGTAGTTCTGCTTTCTCCTTGTTGCTTGTCACCTTCTTGCCACTTTCTCCCACTAATGGACCAATCATTTCCTTAACTTTTTTCTTGTTTTTTACATGTTGAAAGAAGCTTTTTTTGTTATTTCTGACTTTTGTTGCAAGCCTTAGTTCATTTTGAGCCTTAGCTTTCCTCACTTCATCTTTGCAGGCTCGGGCTATTTGCTGATATTCTGACTTAGTTATGTGCCCCTCTTTCCACTTTTTATACTTGTCCTTTTTGTCTTTCAATTTATCAGAGAGTTCTTTATGCATCCATGCTGGTTTCTTTTGAGAGCTGTTATTTTTCTTCTTCATTGGTATTGTGCTAGACTGGGCTTTTATAATCTCACTTTTCAAAATTTCCCAAGCTTCTTAAGTTGTTTTCCCCTTGAGGATCCTCATCCGTTGAATCCTTCCCAAGCTCTCTCTAAGTTTGTTGAAATTAGCTCTCTTAAAGTCCAAGACTCTAGTTTGACTGTTTTATTGCTTGTGCTTGCATAATGTTTAATTACAATATTGCATGGTCACTCCCCCCTAAGGTTCCTGTGGTTTCAACATCTTCTATCATTTCATCTCTGTTAGTGAGAATTAAGTCCAATATGGCTGATCCCCTAGTTCCCTTTTCTACTTTTTGGGAGAAAAAATTGTCTGCTAGGTTTGTCAGGAATCTGTTTGATCTTCCACTTGGTACAGAGTTTGTCTCCCAGTTGATGTCAGGGTAGTTAAAGTCCCCCATTAGTATTATGATGTGCTTCCTACATACCTTAGTTAATTGACTAGCAAAAAGTTCATCTATTACCTGTTTGGTTGGGTGGCCTATAGTATACACCTATGGCAATATCATTTCCTCCCTTTTATATTGACCCAAATGCATTGAAGACAGTTTTCATCATTGTTGTGCTCTATTTTTGTAGAGATGTAGTTATTTGTTATAAAGAGAGCAACTCCACCTTCTCTTTTATTTGGTCTGTTTCTTTTAAATAATTTGAATCCCTCTAGCTGTGTGTTCCATTTGTGGCTCACAAGAGATATTATCAAGTCCAGGATTATGTATCGTGCATACACTTGTAAGTCCATCATCAGGACATTATCATGGAAAAGAAAACCTCACTCAATTTCTTTTTCTGCAGTAGCTCTTATTAATTAAAAGGTTGTGTGATTAATCCAAGCATCAAATTACAGGGAGATAACACTAAAGTCTTAGCAATATATATCTAACAATTCGGTCACCACCCCAGCTGTGTAACTCATAGCCAAATGTGAAAACTATCTTTGCTTAAATCTCTTCTTGAGGGTTAATCCACCCACTACCTCCGTAGAACCTTATCTCTCTGCTCCCAAGAAAAGGAAAGCAGTCTGGAGAGATTGTTGTATGAAATATGTTTGAATATTATTCAAAGCACACTGATGATGTCTATTTGAATGGTGACGAAATGTTTGCAACCAAGCTCGGAGCTATTTTATTGGCACCAAAAAGGAAAGAAAAATAAACTGTAACAAACTTCCTTCACATACTGTTCATACATAGCTTTCTCATCTTTTGTTGACCTGGTTAGGTGTGTTGTGTGAACCCACCTATTCAGTAACATATCGAATAGCTATTCTATAATTAGTGTTATTCTTTTTATGGCGTTTAAGTTTAAGAATGTGTGGGAATAGCACACAGTTTGTAAGGGTGTGGATGCATTGACATTTTTACAATAGGGGCTTCATTGAGTTCTTTCACTCCTTCAGGCAACTGGAAGCTGAAGGCCCTCAACAGATTGGTCAGAAAGATGAAGATCTCAATTCTTGCCAACTGCTGTCCCACACATACGCGTTCCCCTGTAGATGAGACAAAGCATAAAGGGAATAATATCTGTTCTGTATATTATATCCCCACCAGTAAGGAAATCTGAAACAATTTGTAACAGCCAAAGCAGATTTCCGTGTTGAATCGTAGCATCTTCTAACAGATTCCATTTCTAGAGCTGCTTTCTTCCCTTTTCTTCTGTTTGTTGATGGTCTTCAGTGGGGACATCTTTCTATTTGGTCCCATCAGAGTAATTGCCACTGTGGCATTAGACTATCTTTGATTTCTTTTCCTCAGAAAATTTTCATATTTATGGGCAGATTGTCAATTCAGGAATGGTCCAGGAGGTCAGTTTGGCCGTGATTGCCATGGATCTGTCCCAGCTACTATTGGGCTTTGATATTTTGTTTGTCTATGAGGAAGAACCAGCTTTGCATAACTCTTATTGCCATGGACAGATGTGGAGGCAATTCTGAAGGGATGGAAATCAACTTCTCCAGAAATTGGAGAGGACCTTCTGCAGATCACATTCTGCAGGGATGAAGGGACACCAAAATACTGTGATCGAGGTGCTTGATAAGTCTGGAAAGAATACACCAAAGGAATCTTATGTCTCATTTATTGTGATGTCCTCTCTGATTTGTGAAATACGGAGATGGCTCAAGCAGTTTTAACAACACTCATAAATTTCTTTTTACTAGTAGAAAAGAATCACATTTTGGTTTATGATTATAGACTATCCTCAAATATTGCAGGTAATCAAAGAAGCAATGGTCTTACAGCTCCCGATGCATTTGGATAAAACTGACCATTCCACCTGGGGCTTTATCGGGAAATCAACTATGCCAGAAACTTGATGTTGGGAGAGCCAATTCTCCTTCCTCAGTTATTTTCAGTTTATTGACCATGTATCTTTCTGGGCCATCAGTTGGACTTGGGCTTTGAAGGCACAGTGATTACAGCCTTTCCTATTGGAATATATTCAGAAGAGTATATCCAGGTGATTCTCATAGATTACTATATGATTAGATCATTGATGGTGGGGCAGGTGAGCAAACTGTGGAAACTGACCGGCACCATAAAGAGTAGGTTTGAATTTTGGGAGTTAGTTGCCAAAAAAAACTCAGGAGTAGTGCTGGTGGAAATTTGTTATAAGCTGCTTTGAGCTCATGGACGTACCTATTCCGAAGGGCAGAAACTCTTCCCGTTCAATGAACTTCCCATCCTTATCTAAAAAGTGATTTGGGTTGAATTCTTCAGGTGTCTCCCATTGTTCAGGATCAAAAAGAACAGAGCGCAGGTCTGGGAAAATAAAACTTCCCTGTAAAAATAGAGGAGTTTCATAAGGAAAACAGGCAAAATAGTTCAAATGGATGAAGCATTTGCTTTTAACTTGCCACTGTGGACCCCTATTTGTTCATTTCCAAAGCAGATTCTGAGAGCAGTAGATTCTCAACTGTTTAGTTTCCTTTCTCCATTCCCTTCTGTTAAAACAGGGATCTGAGTGCATATTTATCACATCAGATTGCCCCAAGAAATGGACAAAGAAACATGGTCAGGCATAATTACAATTCTGAACTTAAGTACAGCCCTTAATCTCTTACCATCTTCCTAGGATAAATAGAAAATATTTAAGGTTCTAACTTTAAAATCTAAGAGGTGTTTGGATTTAAACCCATAATTCATCCTCCAAAAAGTTTGCTATTCTTGCCTATTCATTTCTGCATGACTACATTGGCAGTTGCTTTTATCCAAGTGCCGTATTTTGTTTTTCCTTTCATGATGGATCAGTGGAATGCAGCCTGAATACATTTCTCACCTTTGGGATGTGGTATCCCCTCATCTTCACATCCTTTGTGCTTTGCCTGGGAAGCCCATATAGCAAGATATATTTTACACGCTGCATTTCATGAATCACAGCATTGGTGTAGGGCAGCTTCTTCCGATCCTGATAGGAAATTGACCCCGATAAGCCAAACACATCTTCAATCTCCTTCTGGACTTTCTCTAGAAAAACAAAATGATGGAAATAGAAGTTATTATTATTATTATTATTATTATTATTATTATTATTATTATTATTATTATTATTATTATTATTATTATTATTATTATTATTATTATTATTATTATTATTATTATTATTATTATTATTATTATCACACAGACAGCCAGACGTTTAGACTGGATTTGTCATTTTTGTCTACCTATTGAGTCTTTACCAAGGACCAATTTGTAGGTCTTTGTATTTTGTTATCTTCTCCAGTTCTTTCTCGTCTATTCTGCTGTCTCCAGGCACTGCCACATCCACTATCCAGACTTTTTTGTCTTTCTTATCGACAATTGTTAAGTCTGGGGTGTTATGTTGCAGGTCCTTGTCTGTTTGAATTCTGAAGTCCCAGAGCAGTAAACTTTATCATTTTCTATCACTTTCTCTATTTTATGATCCCACCAGTTCTTGCTTACAGGCAAATGATATTTCTTACAGATCTTCCAATGCACCATAGTTGCTACTTTGTCATGCCGCTGCTAGTAGTCAGTCAGTGCGATCTTCTTGCAGCAGCTTACCAGGTGGTCCACTGTTTCTTCAGCTTCTTTGCATAGGCGGCACTTACTGTCTGTTGCTGTCTTCTCAATTTTGACTTTGTATGCATTTGTCCTTAAGGCTTGGTCTTGTGCAGCCAGAATTAGTCCCTCGGTCTCTTTCTTCAACTTTCCTGCTCTTAGTCATTGCCAGGTCTTGTTATTATCTGCTTTCCCAGCTATTTTTTTAATGTACTGGCCATGTAGTGCTTTGTCTCCCCATGCCTCTATTCTGTTCTTCATTTGGTCTTTCTTGTAGGCCAGTTTGGTCTCTCCAGTAGTCAGTAAGCCTTCCTGATATACTAATTTCAGTACATCTTCATCATTGTCCTTCAGATATTCTTCCAAGGCCATTTCTTCTTCTTCAACCATCTGATGTACTTGCAGCATTCCACGCCCACCTATTTGCCTTGGTAGATAGAGTCTGTCAATGTCACTGCGTGGATGAAGGGCATGATTCATTGTCATTATTTTTCTGGTCTTCCTATCCATTGCTTTTAGTTCTGCTTGAGTCCAGTCCACTATTCCAGCTGTGTATCTAATGACTGGAATTGCCCAGGTGTTCATTGCCTTCACGGTATTTCCTCCATTGAGTTTGGACTTTAAGATCTTCACTCTCTTGATGTATTAACCTTTCCCAGTCTTTCACCATTGACCTGCAGCTGTGTCTTCCATTGTGCCATTGATCTTTGCACAAAGTTTCTGATTTTTCTACTGACACCTGTTATTTCTAGGCACTTGATTATCCAGTCATGTGGTAGGGAGTCAAATGCCTTTTTGTAGTCAATCCATTATTATTATTATTATTATTATTATTATTATTATTATTATTATTATTATTATTATTATTATTATTATTATTATTATTATTATTATTATTATTATTATTATTATTATCATCGTTGTTGTTGTTTTATTGTTGTTGTTGTTGTTATTGTTATTACTATTGTTAACAACAACAACAACAACAACAACAACAACAACAACAACAACAATAATAATAATAATAATAATAATAATAATAATAATAATAATAATAATAATAATAATAATAATAATAATAATAATAATAATAATAATAATAATAATAATAATTACTACTTCCCAGTTTCAATACTTGGTGATACTTTAAGCAGTGGAATAGCCACCAGAGCATTAAATGTAGTCTCATCCTTCTTTTGAGAATCATGAAAGAATGCAGATGTAAAATCTGTTTTCTCGACTCGGAACTGATTCAGTCCAAACTGATTCAGAATAATGATACAAACTGGTGACTTAGTTGAAAGATTTCTCTGACTCTCCTTCAATCAAGTCAGTCTCCAGAATTCAATCCCAATCAGTTTGGAAATCTGATTCTGTTAAAAAAAATGTTCCATAATTGTCTAGAAAATAATATGGATCCAATTGTGGTACAGCCCTCCTAACTTTTTTTACCATATTCTAATTGGGTCTTTTGTATGCAATTTAGAGTGAAACTAAGGACCAAAACTGAAAACTTTGGTAGATTTCTGCATTTACACTGGGTTAAATGTTTCAGATTTGTACTGATCTTCAGTTTTTAATTCCTCACTCAATATTTTATTAAAGATTTCAAAGAAGGATCTCCTTATGTAGATTCTATGCTTTCCCTTAATCCTGCTAAACTCGTGTTCATAATTTTAGATTCAGGAATCCACATAGGAAAATTATTATGAAGAATAGTTTCAGTTCATCATTCAATAGCCCTTAATATTTCAAATACCTTGAAATACTTTCTCTGGGTTTTAGAACCTGAGCATGGCCTTAGTTTCCACTGTCCAGATTTCTCTCACCTTGGATGTTGGGATGATTTGTCAAGAGGAGGAGTGCCCACTTCAGAGTAGCAAAGGTTGTCTCTGTCCCAGCAGCAAAAAAATCAAAAATACACTGAGCCAGGTTCTCTTCATTGTAGGTTGAGTTGGGGTCATTCCTGCTCTGATGTTTAAAATGGAAAATGAAAATTACAATGGATTCTACACAACTTTCCTTGGGTCGTTTTTGCTTCTGTTCTGGGTCAGAAAAAATCACAAACAAGATTACCCGCATGCATTCTAATTGAAAGATATGCGATCTGGAAAAAATGTGGGCACTATTTTTCCTTGAATCACTTTGTGGTTCTGTTTCTTTTCTCTTCTTTGGAAGTATTAGAACTTTTAACCATGTTTCTGAAACACTGGATAAATTCTTTCAGGGCTTTTTTTTACTTCAACTTTTATTCTCCTATTAAGACACTGGTTTGTTAAGCAGAAGATTGGCAGTTCACAAATAAAATATTTCACAGAACAAGAAAAGAAGCAGAATAGAATATTTCCCCTAAAGGATAAGAGCAGAAAAAATTCCTTAACAAAGGCAGAAAGCAGCCCCAGTCTTTCCTCCCCTAAAACAGCCTGCAGAAAAAGCTTACAGAAACTAAGTTTCATTCATAAAACAATGTCTACATTGTAAAATCGGACTTGGCAAACAGATGGCAGAATAGACCAGGAGCTGAAACTAACTATGCAAACGAGATTAAATTAGTGATGGGCTGTCTGCTAAAATGAAGCAAGGCTATGATGCCTGTAATTCTGGAGTCTGTCTGGCAAGAACAAAGAATGTTTATTCACAGAGAATATGCACATGTAACACTTGCATCCATTCTAGATGGTTAGAGGACAATAACAAACAGTTAGATATCCTGCATACCTCAGGTAGAAGTTAGACCTAGGGATCTCCCGGAGCAAATACAATGTGAGAGACATAACTCCTTGATAATTCATTAGTCAAGGTTTAGGAATAGGGATGGTTAGAGACCAATAGGATGATTGTCAGATTATTACTAAAATGTTTATTAGATGATTAGTTTTATACATCCTACCTTATTCCACCTTCTGCTTTAGTGAAAATTTATAAACCTTTCTTAATTCTATTGTTCACGGTTCCTTGACATTTTCTAGCCGGGACCCCTTTTCTTGGAGCGCTTAAATACAAGGAAACAATACCTGCACCTCATGTCTGGTGTTCTTCACAGGATTCAGCACAGGCTCAGACCCGAATTGGGGACAACATCAGGAAAACAAAACACTTGTTTTACATTTTCCCTTTGCCCTTAAGATGAGTCATGATCCCACATGCTACAATAGAAAATCTTGCAATGAGAATTAAAATACTATATCCAGTCTAAAGAACATAGAAAGAACACATTTTCGCAGAAATGCCAAAACACCAATTAGAAAAAACTCAGAAACATATAAAAACTCACTAACTCATAACCCCAATTTCCTAACTGCCCCAGAAATGTTTGCTGTTGTCACTACTGTTACTGGGCAATAAATCTCCTCTCCAACTGCAGCCTGCCTCAATTTTTTCTTTTTCCTGGATTTCTCTACTGGCTTGGAATAAGACGCGGACCGGATTTAACCTCCAAGAGAAGCAACCTGAATTTACCATGAGCTATATTCAGAATGGAAACTGAATGGAAAAAAAAAAAATCTAGGAAGAAGGAAGACAGTATGAGTATCTCCTTCTATTTACTTATAGCAAGGAATGTGATGATTCCTTTCCCATGTATTGAGCTACTATAAAACCATACCTTTTCCATCTGAAGAAGATAGTAATCAATGAAATCCTGTGGCTCGTGCAGACAGTGAGATTCCTTGTGTTTCTCTATTTCCTGCTTTGCAAAGGACACAATCAAATCCACAGAAGCCAGGGCCGTCTTGTGAGGGCCTGGGAGGTATTTCATTAACTGTGGGAACACATCATATATCTAAAAGAAAGAGGAGGAAAAATTACAATTCACAGCAACAGCAGAACTTAATATTCAAACAAAAATATTACAAACACATTAAAACATGACAAACAATACATGGTATCAGATCCCAAAAGCCACCCCTGATATTCCCAACTTCTACATAGCAGGTAATGTTGGAGGCAGGTTGATTATTATAAAGCTATTATAGATTGTTTTATTTTTTTTAGTGGAGCCTTCTTAAATGTGTTTATCTGTGACTAACAACTTGTGATTTTAATAAATTAGCCCAAATGGATTCACGTACCAAACTACATAATACAATAACTGTAAAATTTCCCAGTATACTAGTTTGTGATCTAGTATCATTGACTTAGCACTACAAGATAATCTTTTGGATCAAAAATGACTATCCCTAATCAAAGAGATTCAGATCTCCCCAACTCTGGTAGTGTTTCATAAAGCAGGGCTTTTCAACCTTTTCACCCATTGTACCACTTTTAGGATATGGCAACATCCGAGTACCACCAGTCGCCTAGCAAGTTGTCAAAAACTTGATGACCAAAAAAAAAAAAAAAAAGGAAAAAAGTGATAAAGTACAGGTAGTCCTCGACTTACAACAGTTCGCTTAGTGACTGTTCGAAGTTACAATGGCACTTACAAGCCACAGCCGAGCAAGACACCTGCCTGCCCACCCGGCGGCGCTCTTCCTCCTGTTCGAGGTTTTCATTGTTGTGAGCATTTCTGTTAAGGATTGGCAGCGGGAGTCGGGTGGGGGGGTGTTTGGTTTTTATTCCCCCCATCTGCTGGGTGGTTGCAGCAGGTTTTGGTCACTTCACATGACCCTGGGACACTGTGACCGCCGTCATAAATATGAATCAGTTGCCAAGCATCTGAATGTAAATCACAAGACCCTGGAGATGCTGCAACATTCCAGCTGATCGGCGCTTCTTCTGGGCTCAGCAGAAGCGCCAGGATCAGTGCTGCTTTCCAGCTGGAGCTGGCACTGATCCTGGCGCTTCCACTGAGCCCTGACAGCCCTGCAGCTCCAGCCGTCTCTTGCTCAGGCTTGTGCGGTGCTGCCACCGGTTCAGCTCATTCCCCTCCCCTGCTACCACTTTTCTAGGATGGTCGCATACCACCTGCCAGGTGCCAATGTACCACAGGTGGTACCTGTACCACTGGTTGAAAAGCCCTGTCATAAAGTATTGAAATCCCGACTGTTCCCAAAGACATTTGGATCAGGTGAGTAGACGAACTCTGTAATTATTGATGGTGAAGGTGGTTATTGTCTATTCTTGGGTTTGGGGGGGTTATTTCTGGTGGGTTTGTTACAGTCCTGTAAGCCCCCTAAGCCACCTGTTTGAGATGGGTGGCTATATAAATCATCAATCACTAACTAAACTGATTTGTTTCAGAGTTGAACTGATTCTCCTGCTCCAGGTATGACTGGACAGGTAGTATGATCAAACTCTTGGCCAATTAAATAAAAGCACAATTCTCTATTTCGCACTAAAATCCAAGTATGCTTTTCTTTGTTCTTCCAAACCTTCCACCTCTTCAAGATGATACAATTATTACTGGGAACTAAGCCTGTCTGAGGCAGCTCAGTATTCCCTGTACTGCATGTGTTATATATGAAAAGGATCACTCTTTTTGGATCATTACCTTACCATAAGCCAATAACCTGATACAGCTCCCTGAAACAGGTAATCCTCGACTTACAACTGGTTGCTTAACAACAATTTAAAGATACAACAGACTTGAAAAAACTTACTTATGACTTATTCTCAAAGATAAACTACCATCCCAATTGTCACATGATTGCATTTTGTGTACTTGGCAATAGGCTTCCATTTATGACCAGTAGCAACATCTCAGAGTCACATAATCATGGTTTACATTTTTTGCCATTTCCCGGCAAAAAACATCCATTGGGTAAGCTGGGTTTAGACTTATGAGCAAATGATTCACTTAATGGCCATGTCGATGTTCTTAATGAAATTCATAAAAATGGTTGTACAACCGAATCCAGTCATGTGATGACTCACCTTACAACCACAATGATATACGATCAATTTTCTGGGCTCAGTTATGGTTGCAAGTCAAAGATTACCTGTCTAGTCTTAGGGTAGATCAGCAGTCTAGTATCAAGATCAAGAGAAATCATTCTTCCTCTTCATTCCTCATTATTCAGACCCAACTCAGGCTCTAAGTCAACTGGGGCCTTGGGGCAATCGCACTCTCTCTCAGCCCTAGGAAATGGGCAATGGTGATTGATTTGCCGATACAGAAATGGCTAGTGAATTTACCCTGAGCTATATTCAGAATGTAAAAGTTGAGATTTGATTCTAATGTCTGATTTTACTGCAAAAGAGAGAGTCGGAAGTCAATGCCTTTTGTCTCTTCCCCTCCCTTTCTTCACACCTTTTTTGTTTTCCCTTTTTCTACTGTTGTCCCCTACTGTTTTCATTTGCATTTTCACATTTTATGTTATAAATGAATAAAACCAATGAAAAAAAAAAAGAAATAAAAAGGGAATGGGCAATGGTAAATCACTTCCAAAACCTTGAAAAGGAAACTACAAAGGATTGTCTAGGCAATCACCAGGGGTCAAGAGTGATTCAAGGGCACACTTATAAATGGGGAGAAGAACATATTAGATGATTTCCCAGGCTTCCTCCATGCCATACATTTTATGATTCCATGAACTATGTTTCCATGGTGGAAACATAATTTGTTTGGGGAGCATTGTCTCTTTAGTAGAAAATACGACTCACCGTATGATAAAAGTCACCAGTGAAATTCAAAAGAATTTTAAGGGCTTGAGTTAGTTTCTGGAAGTTTTCATCTTCAGGAGCAAACTGATGTCCACAACTCAAAGCACATATGACATTACAAACTGCATTTAGTACCAGAACTGACGGGTCAAATGGCTGTCCTGCAAATGAAAGTATTTTATAGTGAAATCAGATTCTCCTGTTAACCTGTTAATATTAAAGAACAGGACTTTTAAGGTGATGTAATAGAATGTGAGAATGACCTTGGAAGACAGTGGGGGAAGAAGCACTGTCTTGGGAATGTTCAGGAGCCCACAAATGAATAACAGACAAAGAAGGAAACTTTGAAAGGATCCCATGTAACTTATCAGGCAGTAAAAAGAAACTGCGGGAGATTTGTACTTTCAAACTTGCATGAGTCTGCTAATGTAGAAGTAGAGTCAGTTCATCTTGTTATGTCCCCTGTCTAATAAACTTGGGATACTGATGAAGGAAGAGAATTAGGAACTTTATCAGGTTAAAAATAAATAAATCAAATCCAATAAATGTGTTTTGATTTGAAATAATCAGAATGGAAAAGATTTCTGCACTCAGGGACTTGAGTCATTATATAACCCCAAATTACAGACCTTTTGCTTGTCTAAAGAACTCCACCAATGTCTGAGCTGTGTCTTCTATTTGATGCTCAATGCTTTTCTTTCCCAGGCCCAGCTTCCGCAGAGATGTGATGGCAATGTGTCGCTGCTGTTTCCAGGTGTGGCCATGGGAAAAAATAATTCCTGAGGGCATCAGCAGACAGTGATAAATGATTACTGATAACATTCATGTTGGTGTAACATGTCTTAGCTGGCAATACCAAACATTTGTGACATGCTGCCATTTTGTAAGATTCTGCTCATATTATTTTTTCTTTAAAAATATTTATTCATTTTGGAATTCATATGGACACTGGGAGACATTGTTGCATGGGGACAGTGTTTGCCAGCCTATAACTTATATGAGGGACAGCAAAAGCTTCTAAAATAATTATCTACTGCCAGGAAAATCAGGAGATCCAGACAGTTCAAATGGGTATAAAAATGTACTGTAAGCTTGAGCTCTCTATGCAAATCTGAACTACTAATGGCTAAAGGGAAATTAGTGCGATATAGGAGTAGAAAGAATTCAAGGTGGGCTGGACTTAGATCTCTTGTGAGCACAAAGGGACTCATGACTAATGAAATGTTTGACCCCTCACTTGGGCTCAGCTTGGTCATCACCTACATCACCCATCCCTCCATCTTGCCCCTCTCCTCTTCCACATGTTTCCCATGCTTCTTTCCTTTTCCTGCATAGTCCTGCAAAGTCTGTTCTCATGGGAACTTGGCAAGGGTGAAAGGGAGGCAGTCTTAAAGGAATCCTCCTCCCCGTCCTCTCAAGGAGCTAGTGAGTGGCAGTTACAATGGCCAGTTTTCTTGGCTGTAGATGCAGTAGCACCTCAAGTGTAGGTGTAGGAGCTGGTTAGTTTTTTCAGCTTCCCCATTTGTGGCAGGATGGTGAGGTTGACCTTGACATTTAGTAAGTGGAAAAGTGCTTTCCAAAATCTAGATTGGAATTGTGTGTTTCTGTCTGATACGAGTGCTGAGACCATGCCATGGTAGTGAAAGACATGGTCTAGAAAAAGTTGGGTTATGTCTTTGGCAAATACACACACAAACATACACACAAACATTTCAGCACTTGGTATTGAAAAAAATATATGATGATGTTGATTACAACAATTCTATGCATCATGTTACCACAAAGTGGATAAATTTGATGATAACGTAGGTTCAATTTCTTACTATTTGCACTTACCCTTTTCTTTCCCTAAAATATGAAAGAAAGGATCATCTATTCGGTCAGAGAATTCCTCTGGAAAGCTGGTCATTCCTTCTTTCACAGTTTTAAATCCAGACAGCACAACTACAAGGTAAGATCCAAGCCACATGGAGTATATATTTCCATATTGTTTTACATGCTGCCAAGTAAATCAAAGATGAGATATATTTCAATAAAATAACAGATTATTTACAGATGATATGCCACCTAGAGTCTTTCCTAAAACCTAAATTTTAGCACATTTCACCATAGACAATTCTCAACTCTTTAGAAACTTATTTTTTCTAAGATTCCTGCCAAGAAATTCTTTATCTACTTTTCTTTATTTTCCTGGGATGTCCCTTTTTCTATGTTTCTGGTTAAAATCCACTGTCTACCATCTGTTTGTTCCCTTCATCTGATGGCTTACAACCTGAATTAAGATTGACTATAAGAACAGCATTATCTCCATACAAACTATTGGGAAAGTAGTTTTTTTTTTAAATGACCAACTTCCTTGAGAAAGATGACTTATGCAGATATTACAAAGGGGAGCGGTGTTAGTCAATAGTTTCCTGAAATCAAACTATAAGGAGCCTAACAACATTCTCTGGAGAAAGAGTCCATCTTCAATAGAGGACAAATGCACCCTGGTGAACCTGCATTGCTCTTGGTGCTACCATTTACAATTTGCTCACCAGGAGCCAGAAAGTGTGACAGAGCCAATTTCTCTGGCTCTAGAGAAAGATAGAAAATCTGAAGCAAATAATGTACATGTCTTTCTTGGAGGACAGTCGTGAACAACATCCCCAAGTCATAAACTGTTCTCCCCTCCCCCTTCTTTTTGTTCTGCTCTGTGTAATTGTTGCTTGGAATTGCATTAGTTTAAGTAAAAGCCTAATGGTACTTCCTTCCAAGGATATAATCTTTTTTATATAAATACTTTATTAATTTTCTAGATTTACAATCAAATAATAAACAACGTGTAATCTGGGTCCATTAGTAATTCACTGGTATATATCAACTTCTTCAGTCTAGATCCAATATTACACCATCTAATGTTTCCTCTTCTTCTGGTGGTATCTGTTTTCCCACACTAGGCAAATACAATTATTATTATTAATATATATACAATTGGATATCAACATCTTTGTTACATTTTTCTAATAATATCAATAATGTCAATTTAAGATATCTTTCCTAATCAAAACATATCTTCATTGCATTTGCACTTAATATCCATATATTCAATGTCATGGTTCCGATAGATGAAAACCAGTTAAAAGAACTTCAAGGAAAAAATATCTTCCTTAGATAACATTTTATTTAGGAAAGAAAATATCGGCATGTACATAGGTGAACCCAAGACTAAAATCCCCTCCCCCTGCTTACAAAGTTACAATTGCATTTCCCACCCCAATTTGCTGTCATTAATCACATTCACCAATTGTTACAAAACGCAGGCTCTCCTCCCAGCTCTCCAACCGGCCAAAACGTTATCAGTACTGACCTTGGTTCTCACACATACGAATTGTTTTGGCTAATTAGGGTTTTGATTTATTAGAGGGGATTTCATATTACTAATTAGAGGGTTGAATATGGTGGAAAATAGATAATTTTCAGAAAATAAAGTATCATTATAATTGAATAGTTAAGATGTGTAACAAGATTAATAGACTTTGGTATAAAAAGGGGGAAAAGGAGAAGTTAAGAAAAGGGTAATTTTGATCACCTAATTTAAAATATTTGGAAATCACTTGAAAATAAGATTTCTGTTTGCTTAATATGAGATAAAAGATATTACCAGAAAAAGAGAGGGAGTACTTGAACTTTTTAAAATTAGACCCAAACGAAAAAAAATATGAATATTATTGATTTATTGGTTAACCCAGACAATATATATAATGGTTTTGATTTATTGAAGGGGATACTGTATTATTAATTAGATGGTTTAATATGGTGGAAAATAGATAACTTTTAGAAAACAGAACAAGGCTATACTCAAATAGATAAGATATGTATTTAGAATATAAGATTTTGTTATAAAAAGGGAAAAAAGAAGAAGTTGAGATAAGGGAAACTAAAGCTTGGAAATTATAAATATCAAATGTTAATTTGAATATTGATGGGAAATTAAAGCTTGGGAAAAAAGCAATAACAGGACATTGATTGTATATAAGGATTGAATGTAAATACAATTAAGTTATCTATAAGCTAAAAATATTAATAAATGTAATAATGATGTCTTTACTTGGTTGATAAGTAAGATATTGAGATAGTAGATATTAAGGGGAAAAGAGAGGAAATATCTGATATTGTAACTTGAGATTTGTACTAAAGATTTGTGTATGTAACTGAACTGTTGATTAACCCAGCCACCACATTGCTTTTTAAATACTTAATTGTACAATTTTGCACCTTGGTGAACGTGATTGCTCTTGTTGCTACCATTTACAATTTGCTCACAAGGAGTCAGAAAGTGTGACAGAGCCAATTTTTCTGGCTCCAGAGAAAGATAGAAAAACTGAAGTAAAGAGTGTACTTGTGTTTCTTGGAAGACACTCATGAACAACAGTCCCAAGTCATAAATTGTTCTCCCCTCCCCCCTCTTTTTGTTCTGCTCTGTGTAATTGTTGCTTGGAATTGCATTAGTTTAAGTAAAAGCCTAATGATACTTACAGTATAATTATAATAATAATAATAAAGTTGGAAGGGACCTTGGAGGTCATCTAGCCCAACCCCCTGCTCAGGCAGGAAACCCTATACCATTTCAGACAAATGGCTGTCCAGTCTCTTCTTAAAAACTTCCAGTGTTGGAGCATTTACCGCTTCTGGAGGCAGGTTGTTCCACTGGTTAATTGTTCTAAGTGTCAAGAAGTTTCTCCTTAGTTCTAGGTTGCTTCTCTCCTTGATTAGTTTCCATCCGTTGCTTCTTGTCCTGCCTTCAGGTGCTTTGGAGAATAGCTTGACTCCCTCTTCTTTGGGGCAGCCCCTGAGATATTGGAAGACTGCTATCATGTCCCCCCTCGTCCTCCTCTTCATTAAACTAGACATACCCAATTCCAGCAACCGTTCCTTATATGTTTTAGCCTCCAGACCTCTAATCATCTTTGTTGCTCTTCTCTGTACTCTTTCTAGAGTCTCAACATCTTTTTTACATCGTGGTGACCAAAACTGGATGCAGTATTCCAAGTGTGGCCTTACCAAAGCACTTCCTTCCAAGGATATAATCTTGATGTTCATCTGTTATTCTAGGATCCCAAAATAATCTTACAGTTCAAAGTTCTAAAAATTCAGCCCCATTACTTCACATCCTGCTCTGTGAAATATTGGTGAGCAGGTCTCGGCTTGAATACTCTGGCATAATGGCAAAAATAATCAAATGTTATCAGTATAACTCGATTAATTGTATTCCTCATTGCGTAAGAATATTTTAGACATGCATTTGCCCATACTTTTGGTACAAAGAAAACAACTGAGAATTATCATACTTGTTACTGGTTGATTATTTAGAATGAAATACCTTAAGGTAATAATCCTCATGAAGCCAAAATCCATCAGCCCACAAGGTCCCAACGAGAGGTAGAGCCAGAGGACCGGGAGGCAAATGTCTTTGGGTCCAGAGTTGTTTCAGGAAGAGGAGAATCAGCAGAGCAAGCAGCAAAACAAACAAAAATATCGCCGTCGCCATCATTGTCCTGCTGATTGTTTTCCTTTGATGCTCTCT
This sequence comes from Azemiops feae, assembly GCA_023970755.1. Taxonomy (NCBI): domain Eukaryota; kingdom Metazoa; phylum Chordata; class Lepidosauria; order Squamata; family Viperidae; genus Azemiops; species Azemiops feae. The sequence continues at coordinate 396,913 of JALGBA010004053.1, read as the reverse complement.
AGTCCATCTGGAGGTGGTTGTTTCCTTTTATCGGAAGTGTTTTGCTTTTCTTCCTGTTTTACACACTGTGTTGATTGGAAACAAATAGCAACACGTCTTGTGATTCTTTGTGTAATGCTGGTATTTTGTCAGCAAGTTGCTATTACATTAATCAGGTTAATAATATCTGACCACATGTTACTCAAATGGTAGAGGAGGAGATTTTTAAAACCAAGGGCTGTGTAATCCAATGTGTCCCTAACGTGATACTATGCCAGAATTACTTAAAAATCATGGTGTACCACCTGTCTATGAAATTTATCTGAATAAATAAAAAGGAGAATGTTTTGGATCACAAAAATATCATCTAGTCCATTATTATGTCTGATGCACACACTTGGAAGCCCATCATCAGGATATTATCGTGGAAAAGAAAATTTCACTCAGTTTCCCTTGCCAATAATAAAATGTCTTAACGAGGGCATCAGACTATTTGAGAACCATCTCTGGATCTGTCTATGGAGATTCTCAGTCATCCAGGTCATAGTTATCCCAAAGGTGCTTTTTCACGAGGCAACTGGACTTTCTTGTTTTTCTTTGAAGACGTTTCAGCTGAAGAAGCTTCTTGGATGAGAAGCAAAGCGTCTTTAAGGAAAAACAAGAAACTCCAGTTGCCTCATGAAAAAGCATCTTTGGGGCATCTCTGGACAGCTAAAACAAGTATAAGCCTCATGCTAATAAGGAAGGGCTGTTGAAATAGATTCTGCATTAGCTCTTCTTTGTTGTGTGCTTAATCCAAGTATTAAATTACTGGGGAAAAATTATAAGTACTTTCACAATACTTTGTGAAAGTACACAAGTACATAAGTACTTTCTCAATTATGTCCTCAACCCAGCTGCCTAATCCAGGCACACATGCTTGGCAAGGATAATTGCCCAACTCTGAGTCATCATTAGACCCCATAGAGCAGGCATGTCAAACTCGTGACGTCATGCGACGTCGCACGACGTATCACGACTTTTTCCCCATTGCCGGCAATGGGGTGGGTGCGGTTTCGGCGGGACGCATCTGGCCCGTGGGCCAGCAGTTTGACATGCCTGCCATAGAGAACAGACCTAGCTATTCTTTATTGTGTTTTATATTGTGGCCCAGTATTTTTTTTATTCAGTTTATTCTTTACAATCAAATTAGCCTTGATGTGTTTCATTCTGAGCACAACCTGAGAGCTGAATCTTTATAAGATTTTATTTTCTTTAAAACTCACATCTGCCCTTGTTCCTGGGCTCCAGATGTTTTCTTTTTCCCCTCGGGGTACACAGCAGAACTTTAAGAACGACTCAGGTTTCCCTTGGTTCCTAGAGTCATTCCATAATTATCCCTTCATAGGACCACCTTTATGGTAATTGGGTGCCAGGTCATGCCTCAAGGATAAGAATCCTCCAATTTTGCCCTTGAACCACCTTCTTGCTTGTTATTAATTTAATTATTCATGTATAAATTGTCTCATTCATTGAAGTGACTCTAGTGACATACAATACATGACTTTCTTTCGCAAACTTTTTGCTCCTACCCCACCCCATGCCCTTGATTAAAAAAAAAAAAACTCTTCCTTGGCTACCTAAGTAGCACACAGTCAGAAATATGTGAATGAATGGGGTAATACCTGGCTGACAATGCACCAGCGCTAATCAATCTGAGCCCCAAACGACATGTTGCTATTAGTTTCCTAGCAATGGAATACAGAAAAACTCTTTTTTTTTTTTTGAGGATCTCATCAACATCATCCAACTACATATGTCTCCATCTTCCTCTTCCTTTGGACCCCTTTCCTATTCCTCCATAGTGTATATCTGTTTTTTTTTTCAAATTTGACTTTTACCCTTTCTCTTCATTTAACCAATGCACCTAGATGCCCCAATTTCATATTAATTGGCCACACAAACATATACATTCAATATATCTTCACAGATCATCTATCCATTAAATAATTTGAGAAGTGCTCTGAAGTAGAATAGGAAATATTTATTTTTGCTGCATAGGATACTTCAAATAAATATAGCTCTAAGGTATAAGTTTTCAGTACTTTCCATATACAAGAATTAGGTGTAAAAGCAACTAAGATGATTAAAGGCCTGGAGACAAAAACACATGAAGAATGGTTGCAAAATTTAGGTTTCGCCAGTCTAGAGAAAAGAAGGACTAGGGGTGACATATTAGCAGTATTCCAGTATTTGAGGGGCTGCCACAAAGAGGAGGGGGTCAATTTCTTTTCCCAAGCACCTGAGGGCAGGACAAGAAGTAATGGATGGAAACTAATCAAAAAGAGGAGCCTGGAATTAAGAGAAACTTCCTAACAGAGCGAACAATTAACCAGTGGAACAGCTTGCCTCCAGAAGTTGTGGGTGCTTCATCACTGGAGGTTTTTAAGAAAAGACTGGTCTGAAATGATATAGGGTCTCCTTTTAATGTGGAGAAAAGCAAAGTTTTACATTTAGGCAGGAAAAATCAAAGGTTTAAGTACAGATTAGGTGAAACCTGGCTCAAAACAGCAACTGTGAGAGGGACCTTGGAGTCCTAGTGGACGATCACTTGACTATGAGCCAGCCGTGTGCAGCAGCAGCCCAAAAAGCTCATACAATCCTGGGTTGTATAAACAGAGGCATAGAATAAAGATCATGCAAAGTATTAGTACTGCTTTATAAAACCCTAGTAAGACCACACCTGGAATACTGCGACCAATTTTGATCACCATACTACAAAAAAGATGTTGAGACCTTGGAAAAAGTTCAGAGAAGAGCAACTAAAATGATCGAAGGCCTGGAGACTAAAACATATGAAGAACGGCTGCAAGACAAGAAGAAACAGGGGTGACATGATATCAGTATTCCAGTATTTGAGGGGCTGCCACAAAGAAGAGGGTGTAACTATTCTCCAAAGCACCAGAGGGCAGGACAAGAAACAACGATTGGAAACTGACCAAAGAGAGAAACAACCTGAAAATAAGGAGAAACTTCCTAACAGTGAGGACAATTAACCAGTGGAACAGCTTGCCTTCAGAAATTGTGGGTGCTCCATCACTGGAGAGTTTTAAAAAGAAACTGGACAGCCACTTGTCTGAGATGGTATAGGTTCTCCTGCATGGAAGGTTCTCCTGTTGGAAACTTTGGCTTAGGAACCAGAAATGGTAGAGGTGACAGATTTGTAGACTTCTGCAAGGAACATAGGCAATGTGTGATGAATACTTTTTTCAAGTTGCCAAAAGGATGTCTCTACACTTGGAGATCACCAGCAGATACACGAAATAATGTAGTAAGGAACCAAATTGACTATTTTACAATAAACAAAAGATTTAGAAACTCAGTAAAATCAGTAAAGACATACCCAGGTGCAGATGTACCATCCGATTATAATCTACTACTTGCTGAAGTCCAGCTGAAACTAAAAAGGATGAAAAACCCAAACCCTGCTAAACCAAGAATCAACAGAGACTTCATCATTAAACATGGAGGGAAGATTAAAGAAGAACTAGAAAATCATTTAAGGGAAACCAACAACCTGAATGATGATGATGTAGAAGTGAACTGGAATAAATTTAAAAATGCAATAGTAGAGGTAACAAACTCAAAACAGAGAGAGGGGTACCACAAGAAACAACAGTGGATGACGGAGGAAATTCTTCATCTCATGGATGAAAGAAGATCTTATAAAAATAAAAACAAAGAAAAATACAATGAATTGCAGAAAACAATTAGAAGAAAAATTCGACTGGCAAAAGAAAAGTGGTTTGCAAAGAGATGCAAGGAAATAGAAGAGACAGAACGTATGCATGATAATTTCAATTACACAAAAAAGTGAAAGAAGCAGCAGGCCTCTACAAAAAGAAAACCAACAACTTAGTTGACAAAGAGGGGAAAATTATCTTAGATGAGGATGAAAAACTAAAAAGATGGAAGGAATATATTGAAGAACTTTTTGAGGACACTAGGGATGATATAGATATGGGAAGTATAACAACTGGACCAAACATCACTATGGAGGAGGTTGAACATGCAATAAAAATAGCAAAAACAAGAAAAGCCACAGGACCTGATGATATCCCAGCAGAAATTTTAAAATTGCTGGAAGACAATGGGAATTTTTTTTTTACTGCAGCTCTTCAATCAGATATACGAAACAGGAAAGATACCAAATGATTGGCTAAAATCAACCTTTGTGACAATCCCCAAAAAAATAAATGCAAAGAAGTGTACCGAATACAGAACAATAAGCTTAATGAGTCATGCCCTGAAAATATTCCTGAGAATAATTCACAAAAGAATATACAACAAAATTGAAGAGCGTCTAGGTAACACACAATTTGGTTTCAGAAACAATCTTGGTACACGAGATGCGCTATTCAGCATTCAAGTTCTTGTACAGCGTTGTAGAGATGTCAATCACAGTGTTTACATGTGCTTCATTGATTTTGAAAAAGCTTTTGATAAAATAAGACACAGCAAACTATTAGAAATCCTGAAACAAGGGGGACTAGATGACAAAGACATCCAAATAATAAAGAATCTGTATTGGCATCAGGTAGCAAATGTGAGACTAGGCCAAAAATACTCAGCTGATGCAGAAATAAGAAGAGGGGTCAGACAGGGATGTATTCTGTCTCCACTGTTGTTCAATATCTACTCTGAGTCAATCTTCAACGAGGCACTGGAGAACATCGATACTGGCATCAAAGTAAACGGTGTTTGGATCAACAACTTAAGATATGCTGACGATACAGTTCTGCTTGCCAGTAAGTATGAAGACCTTCAGCTCCTCATCAACAGAGTCACCGAAATATCTGGAAAATATGGCTTGAAGCTTAACACCTCAAAAACCAAGATCATGGTCGTCAGCAAACAACCCGTTAACTTACCACCAATAAATTCAGAAGGAATACCACTAGAAAAAGTTGAAAGGATCACGCACCTCGGTTCTAATTTACATGAAAGCTGGGACATGACCGCTGAAGTAAAGACAAGGATAGAGAAAGCTCGAACAGCATTCTTCAAAATGAAAAAGGTCTTCTGCACTCACGACATAAGCCTAAGACTGAAAATCAGGCTTGTCAGATGCTATATTTTTTCTATCCTGCTCTATGGAGTAGAGAGTTGGTCTCTGACAGAAGGCCACCTGAAGAGACTAGAAGCATTTGAAATGTGGATTTACAGGCGGCTGTTATGTATAAGCTGGGTGGACAAGATCAGAAATGAGGAGGTTTTAAGCCGCCTGGGAAAGCCAAGGGAAATCATCAAAACAATTAAAAAATGAAAGTTAGAATATTTCGGACATGTGATGCGACACCCAGAAAAATACGGCATACTCCATTTAATCCTCCAGGGAAAGATTGAAGGCAAACGAGGTCCAGGCAGAAGAAGAATATCATGGCTTCAAAATCTAAGGAACTGGTTTGGACAAAACTCAGCAGCACTTTTTTGTGCGGCTGCTGATAAAAACAGGATCGCCAACATGATTGCCAATGTCCGATAACGGATATGGCACAAGAAGAAGAAGAAGAAGCATGAGTGGGGGGCTGGACTAGAAGACTTCCAAAGTCCCTTCCAGCTCTATTCTATTCTATTCCTGCTTGAGCAGGGGGTTGGACTAGAAGACCTCCAAGATCCCTTCCAGCTCTATTCTGAACCAAGGTCAAGTAGTTTGGGGGGGTTGTGTGGTATGGACCAGGTTTCTGTGGTAAACAGCAGAGGGCGGTATGATGATCAGAGCTGGCCTTGCCAGAATAACTTACCAGCAGTTGGTACTTCCCCTTTTCTGGATGAGTATTTCATGAGGTCTTAGAGGTTGGATTGCTAGTAGCCTTGCTCTCAGGCTGTTGGCAGCAATAATTGCTGGCAGATATTAGGTCCACCTGGGAAAAGATCTCATCCAGACCTGATATCATGGAAGATGAATAAACTATTTAAGCACATTATAGTGGAGAACATAAGGCTTAAGTTTTATAGTTTTCAACTACAAAAATCTGTAGATGGGTCCAACGTTGCTGGGGAATTATGGTCCTTATGGCAACCATGAGCTTCCCCCTGGCTATCTCAGCCCCAATTCATATTGGCACCTACATAATAGACTTAATGTTCACCTCAGAAAAAATGGCGCATGATCTGGAAATGGAGGACATTGTCATCAGGTGTGTTTGTGTGTGTGTTCTTGTTTTATTTTTGATGGTCTCAATTGACCACTGAAACTCAAGCCCATGAAAGCAACTTAAAATATTTTAGTTAATCTTTGGCACATAGGAACTTGATTAAACTTGGTGAATAAAAAAGCGAGGAGGAGGAGAAAGTAGGGTGTGTGTGTGTGTGTGTGAGAGAGAGAGAGAGAGAGGGAGGGAGCAACAGCAAGCCAGGAGGGAAAGGGAAGAGGAGGAGGAGAAGGAAGAGGAGGAAACTGAGATGTTGGCCAGCAAAAGTGTGGGGAATGGAGAGCATTGCAGACGGAATAAGCAAACTTACAACAAGGGGAGATTTCCCCTTTCTCCCCTTGGTGTCTTTTTTTTAACCTCTTCCCACTCCATCCAGGTGCTGCTCGAGGGAAAGAAGGAGAAGGGGGAGAAAGAAGGGAGTTTGTTTGTGTGTGTGAGAGAGAGAGAGAGAGAGGGAGGGAGGGAGGGAGGGAGCTCCCCTTTTTGTAAGTTTGCTTACTCCGTCTGCAACACTCACCATTCCCCCCCCCCTCTCTCTCATATACACACAGACACACAAATTCCATCCTTTCCTGCTTTCTCCCCTTTTTTCTCTTTTTCCCTCCCGTGGCACCTGGATGGAGTGGGAAGAGATTAAAAAAAAAAAAGAGAGAGAGAGAGATGGGAGAGAAAGGGGGGAGCTCCCTTGTGTTCTTTCAGTTTTGGGATAATCTCACCCCCTCAGGATGAAAGGGCAGGGGGAAAGCGCTGGTGGACCAACGGCGGGATAGGAGCTCCAGAGGAGAGCCACAGAAGTTAAGAATGCGCATGTTGGCTCAGCTGTGATGGAGTGCCTGAGATGAAGTGGGCGTGGTTTGCTCTCCAAGCTTGTTTCAATTTAGTTTTTGAACGTTTCGTTACCAGACTAGGTAATATCATCAACAGGATTTTCTTGTCCTATTCTCCTTAGCTTATAAATGTGCCAATGTGGTCAGCTGGTCATGTGATTAGTTGTTCATTTGGAGCAAAAAATATTTGAAGATTTAAATTCACTAATTTTGAAATTTGTTTGGCAAGGAAAGAAAGCTAGAATTAAGATGAAAATGTTACAAGATGCTAAGGAAAATGGAGGATTTGGTTTACCGGAGTGGGTTTTATATTATCAAGCATCTGTATTAACGTGGGTAAAAGAATGGATAACTCTTAGAAATAAAAGGCTGTTATATCTGGAGGGACATGATTTACAATTGGGGTGGCATGCCTTTTTATGGTATGGGGAAAATAAAGTTCATAAATATTTCCAAAATCATTATATAAGAAATGCATTATTAACAATATGCGAAAAAATAAAAAGTAAAATATACTTGAAAATTCCAGGGTGGTTGTCAACCACGGAAGCATTTGTACACCCAAATTTGGTGGACTGAACATATAGAGATATTCTAAACTCTGAAGAGAATTTAAAATCTAAACAAGAAATGGAAAATCAGGACATCAACCTATCATGGTGGGCACATTTACAAATGCAAACTAGATATGATAAAGATGTTAAACTGTATGGATTTTATAAGGAACAAACAGTGTTTGATAAGACTTTGTTAACCTCAGATGAGAAATTAATTAAGAAAATGTATAACTTTTTATTAACTTTGGAAATGGAAAGCGAACAAGTTAAAGAAACAATGATAAGATGGGCGAAAAACTTTGGATATAATATAGGATTAGAAAAATGGCAAAATTTATGGGAAAGAAATTATAAACTGAGAATGTCAACTTCTTATAAAGAAAATTTATATAAAATGTTTTATAGATGGCACTTGCCACCAGCAAGATTAGCAAAAATATTTAAAAATATGTCAGATAGATGTTGGAAATGTAAATATAAGTCAGGCACGTATTATCATGTTTGGTGGACATGTGATAAAGTAAAGAATTATTGGAAAAAGATACATACTTGGCTAGAAAAGATGTTGGGAGAACATGTAGATTTTAAACCTGAACTTTTTCTATTAGGTATAATGCCAGAAAAGACTAAAAAACAAAGCCTATATTTGATTTTGCATGTCACAACAGCAGCAAGAATTATATTTGCGCAATACTGGAAACATGAAGGAATACCATTGGACGAAGAAACAATCAAAAAAATACTAGAATGCGCAGAGATGGACAGACTGACTATGAGACTGAAAGAAAAAGAAGAAACAGAATATTATCAAACTTGGGACTTATTTTATCGATGGCTAGGGGAAAGAATAAAGGATTAGGAATTAAATATGTATTACCGAATGTAAACTCAGACAGCACGTTGGTTGAAAAATTATTATTGTATGTATGGAAAAAAATTAATCAAAACTTTTTTTAAAAAAAAAAGAATGCGCATGTTGGCTCAGCTGTGGTGGAGTGCCTGAGATGAATTTAGTTTTTGAACGTTTCGTTACCAGACTAGGTAATATCATCAACAGGATTTTCTTGTCCTATTCTCCTTAGCTGATAAATGTCTTGTGTGCCAGTGTGGTCAGTTGGTCACGTGATTAGTTGTTCATTTGGAGCTATATTTAAATTCTGAGCAGCTGTTTGGTTCTCTTGTTGATTGGTCGTTCGAATAGTCTGATTTCCTATTCGTATGCTGGATCTAGATCAATATGCTTGTTAATTGCTCCTTTGGTAGAATGCCAGGCTTCAATAAATTCACGTGTATGGCAGGTGTTGGTATGCCCAATGATTTTTGTTCCTTCCCAGTCAAACTGCTATTGTTTATTATCAATGTGGTTTGAGATCAGGGATTTTTGGTCATGCTGTTTAATTGCTAGTTGATGTTCATGAACCCTTGTTTTCAATCGCCTTCCTGTTGGTCCCACCAACTCTATGTGGGAAAACAAGGGTTTTCTACCAAAATCTAAAGCTCGAGCTACAAGTATTTTTGATTATTTCAATGAAGTGGGCATATTAAGGCAGCCCAGTTCAATTGTCCCAATCCAAAACTGAGTTCTAGTCCCAACTCAAGCACTAAATCAGATGGAAACATAATTGGTGTGGGAACTTTGTCTCTTTAGTAGAAAACATGACTCACAATATGGAAAAAGTTACCAGTGAAATTCACAAGCGTTTCAAGGGCTTGAGTTAGTTTCTGGAAGTTTTCATCTTCAGGAGCAAATTGACGTCCAAAACTCAAAAGCACATATGATGTTACAAACTGCATTCAGTACCGGAAGTAACCGGTCAAATGGCTGTCGTGCAAATGAAGGTATTTTATAATGAATTTTTAAGGAACATGGCTTGTAAGGGCATGAAGAAAGAGAATTGGGAAGTCTGTCAATTGTTTCAAAAAGTTAAAAAAAATCAAATCAGATCAATCAAAAGATTGAAAGCAACCAGTAAAATAGGCAAAAAAATTTTTTACTCCCCAAGTTTAATCAAAATACTATTGTGTTTATCTGCCAATTATTAAATAAAATATTTTAAATTGCTTTTTGGCCCCGAGGGCAAAATACTTTTGAGATAAGCCAGCAATAAATAAACAATTAGAAGAAAGTTTGAAGAGCAAGGCAGTTAGGCAGATATAGTCGTTGGAATGTACCAATTCCTGCCACACCAACCTGAGGGGGGTTTCTCCCCCAAAATGTGTTGACAATTCTCAGTCATCCAGGCAGATATGTCTGAAGGTTGTCTGAAGGTTGAATAATTGCAACTGGACTACTTTTTAGTTTCAGAGATGCTTCATCGACATTTTGCAACATATTTTGGAGGAGAATCCCTGAAGTTGATGTGGCAGGAGTTGGTACATTCCAACGACTCTCTGCCTAACTGCCTTGCATTGACTGAGGGAGCTGCCTGGATGGGCAGTGAAATGTCTCTGAAACTAAAAATTAGTCCAATTGCAATGATTCCACCTTAAACAACTTCAGACAACTTTCAGACATATATGCTTATCTTATGCTTTTGAATCACATTTTTTTTAACTGTGCCTCACATTTCCCCCCCCCATACTATGCATAATATTACCACAAATCATTATAGTCTGGTGGTTATTTAAATAAAGTTTCTTACTATTTGCACCTACCCCTTCCTTTCTGTAAAGTACTCAAGAAACCATCATAGGGTTGATCAGAGAATTCCTCTGGGAAGTTGGTCATTGTTTCTTTCACAGTTTTGAATCCAGACAGCACTACTAGAAGGTGAGGTCCAGCCCACAAGGAGTATATTTCCATATTGTTTTACATGCTGCCTAGTGAATCAAGGTTGAGAAATGTTACAATCAAATAAAGCAGGGTATTTACAGCTAATATACCAAAGCCCATAAGCCCACAAGTTTCCAATGAGAGGTAGCGCCACAGGACCAGGAGGTAAATGTTTTTGGGTCCAAAGTTGTTTCAGGAAGAACAGAATCAGCAGAACAAGCAGCGAAACAAACAAAAATGTCCACATCATCATCATTGTGCTGCTAGTTCTTTATTTTTGAGACTTTCTGGTCGATCTGGAAGCGGATATATCCTTTTATCTGATGCTTTTTTCTTTTCTTCCTGTTTTATATACTCCATTGATAGGAAACGAATAACAACATGTCTTTTAATGTTCATCTGTTTGATTAGTGCTGGTGTTTTGTCAACAAGATATTACTCGCAGTGGTGCAGTGGTTAGAATGCAGTACTGCAGGCTACTTCTGCTGACTGCCGGCTGCCAGCAGTTTGAGTCTTACCAGCTCAAGGTTGACTCAACATTCCATCCTTCCGAGGTCAGTAAAATGAGGATCCAGAGTGTTGGGGGCAATATGCTGATTCTGTAAGCCACTTGGAGAGGGTTGTAAAGCACTGTGCAGCGGTATATAAGCCTAAGTGCTGTTGCTATCACATTAATTTGGGTTAATGAGGTTACCTCTGACCAAGTGCCACACAAATAATGGAAGAGATTTTTTAATAAAAAAAAGGTATCAAGGGCTGTGTATCCCAAATGTGCTTTTTCCAAAACAAACCCCAGGTGGCCTCCACAACTCTCAGAGAACTAACAAACAACCCACAGAGTGCTAACAACCAGATGACTGCAAAGAATATAAATCCTTCCATTCCCCACCAGTCAATTAGAACTGAAGAAGCTTCTTGGATGAGAAGTGAAATGTTTTCAAAGAAAAAAATAAGTTCAGATGCCTTTTGGAAAAAAACACCTTTGTAACAATCATGACCTGAATGATTGAGAATCTCCATAGAGCTTTAGTCATGCCTTTGGGATGAACAACCTTTGAATGGTGCAGAGGTGTGAATGGATTTCCAGAAAACCTACAGACTGCAGGAACCATTTGAGACCTAAACTCCAGATGCAGACAGCCCAGCCTCATTCCCAAAAGTCTGTATCCTGTGTTCAACAGTGAAAGGACCCAGGGCAAAAAACATCCTGCAGAAAGCACAGCTCCACTTCTCAACAAAACAGTAAGGCAGATTAATTTTACAATTGAGGTTTTGAAAGAGAGAGTGGAACACAAACTCCAAGAGCTGAAATCGCTTCTGCCAACAGAAGTATTGGAGGAGATCACAAAATTTATGAAGAAGGCACAAGTAGCATAACACAATAAGAGCAAAAAACAAACAAAAAGAAAAAACAGAAATGTCGTTTCTTACCATTTTGACACAGAAAAACACACAAAACAGAACAACCATTTTGGATGAGAGTGAACATTGATAAGTCACAGTGGGTGGAAATCTGTTGGACAGAGAATTTATTTAAATAGAAAAGAATTTTACATCCAAAGGATTCAATTTTGTGGCAACACCAGAACAGCTACCAATTGCAGATCTCATCACAGCCACAAAGTCAGGAACAACAAACTGGCAGAACCAGGGGCAGAACAATTGAGGATGAAGGTATCTGCAGCCCCTTATCAGGACATTATCATGAAAAGAAAAAAAAAATCCCTCACCTTCTCCTGCAAATAGAAGAACATCTTTATGTGGGCATCATAGTGTTTGAGAACCACTATGCTGTTGATCAGTCTTTTGCAACTAAAACAAATGAATACCATCATCCTAATAATTTCAGTCTGCTATAATAGATTTTGCAGCAGCTATTATTAACAGTTGTCCTTAGTCCAAGCATCAAATTATAGATAGAGAACTATAGATCAGGGGTGTCAAACTCCTGATGACATGACATATCACGACTTTTTCCCCCTTGCCAGAGCTGGGGTGACGCATCCAGCCTGTGGGCCGGCAGTTTGACACCCCTGCTATAGATGCTGAGCAATACCTAAAAATTATGTCACCACAGGAGCTGCTGAATCCACAAGCACGCATGGAAAAGATCCATGCTAAAGCTTTAGCAGGAACAATTGCCCAACTCTGAAGCATCATTAAACCCAATGGAGGTCAGGTGGCTTGAGTAGGACCAAACCATCCTTTATGCTATTGTGTTTTGCCTTATGCCCAATACTTTTATTATTCTTTTTATTCCTTACCACCAAATTACTGATTGCTGTGATGTGTCTCATTCTGAGCACAGACTGGAAATTGAATTTTTTTAAAAAATGTATTTGATCATTGGTCATTAGGATACAAAAAGAGCTATTGTCTTATCCTTAAATCCATCCTTCTGCAGTCAGGTTTGTCTTACAGGCCTACAGGAAACAGAATGGCTATCCACTAAAAGGGAAAGCTTTCCTGACGTTTAAATGACCTTTAAATTACTTAAAAGACATTTAAATAATCATTTCAACTATGAGCTACCGATATTCTGCTTTATTGGTGACATTGAAATCCTCTACAATACCTACCATGCAGTTTAAAATAAAATCTTTTCTTGGTACAGAAATATTTCATCGTTACTATTATTATCAGCATATGGTGTTTTTACAGTAGCCAGGAGACCACAATGCTATTGCAGAGTAGTAGTTGGCTTGCGAAGGCCCTATTATAGGAAATGCTTGCATGCTTTCCACGATGCACCACAGGAAGGTGAGCAGGTTTTGCACCAGAAAAAAAGATGAGTGGTTCTTCCTGCAGTGTCATGTAATGTCCCCTCCCTTCCTGGAGGTGCCTTGCAAACAGGCGTCACAACCAGGAAGGTTCAGAACCATCCCGAGTCTGACTGCCTGCACAGAACATCAGCTCGTCTCCACAAAGAAGTGGTAACTATTTCATCTGCTTGCATAAAAGAAACATTCACACTTTAAGGTGGACAGAAGCTGATGTGAGTGACAGGAGCTCAACCTGCCACACAGCGGTAGGGCTTGAACCACTGGAGCTGAGACCATCTCCAGCATCATTAAGCCACTGAGCCACCAGGCCGCCTTTGATGATAATAAAATATGGTCACTTTTTCATTCTTCAAAGCAAACTAAAGATTTCCCTCTAGGCTCTAGCAATGATAAACTGTCTTTCACAAATAGCCTTGAGAGATTAAAGGCATGCAATAACAGGTTTCTCATGAATTTCTAGAAGCTTAGCTCATTCATTTTTTTGGACTACTGTCAAATAGTGAGCTAGATGAAATGCTGAGAATAGAATAGAATAGAATAGAATAGAATAGAATAGAATAGAATAGAATAGAATAGAATAGAATAGAATAGAATAGAATAGAATAGGAGCTGGAAGGGACCTTGGAGGTCTTCTAGTCCAGCCCCCCACTCATACAGGAGAACCTATACCATCTCAGACAAGTGACTGTCCAGTCTCTTCTTAAAAACCTCCAGTGATGGAGCACCCACAATTTCTGAAGGCAAGCTGTTCTACTGGTTAATTGTCCTCACTGCTAGGAACTTTCTTCTTAATTCCAGGTTGCTTCTCTCTTTGATCAGTTTCCAACCATTGTTTCTTGTCCTGCCCTCTGGTGCTTTGGAGAATAATTTGACCCCCTCTTCTTTGTGGCAGCCTCTCAAATACTGGAATACTGTTATCATGTCACCCCTATTTCTTCTTTTCTTTAGACTAGCCAAACCCAAGTCCTGCAGCCATTCTTCAGGTTTTAGTCTCCAGGCCTTGGATCATCTTAGTTGCTCTTTTCTAAACTTTTTCCAAAGTCTCGACATCTTTTTTGTAGTATGGTGACCAAAATTGGTTGCAGTATTTCAGGTATGATCTCACTAGGGTTTTATAAAGCGGTACTAATACTTCGTGTGATCTTGATTCTATGCCTCTGTTCATACAACTCAGGATTGTGTTAGCTTTTTTGGCTGCTGCTGCACATTGCTGGCTCATAGTCAAGTGATCGTCCACTAGGACTCCAAGGTCCCTCTCACAGTTACTGTTTTTGAGCCAGGTCTCACCTAATCTGTACTTAAATCTTTGATTTTTCCTGCCTAAATGTAAAACTTTGCTTTTTTCCACATTAAAACTCATTTTGTTGGATAGGGCCCATTATTCAAGTTTGTCAAGATCTTTTTGAATACTGAGCTTGTCTTCTGGGGTGTTGGCTATTCCTGCCAGTTTAGTGTCATCTGCAAATTTGATGAGTTCCCTTCTGTTCCTTCATCTAAGTCATTTATAAAGATATTGAAGAGTTCTGGGCCTAAGACGGAGCCTTGTGGCACCCTACCGCTTACTTCTCTTCATGTGGATGTAGTAACATTGAGACTACTCATTGAGTACGGTTTGTCAGCCAGCTACAAATCCATCTGGTGGTGATGTTGTCTATTCCACCTTTTTCTAGCTTACCAAGCTGTAGATTGTGGTCTACTTTGTAAATCTGAAAATCAATGAACTATTTTGAAAATTAATGAACATACAACAAACTCTGTTAACAACATGGATAGTAAATGTCTATGGAGATTCTCACTAGCTGAAGTACTGGCAACATCCCCTTAAAAAGACTGGATGAACAATAATACCAATCCACAAACACCTCTAATACACTTTGACTTAACTGAGATTTTCAATGGAAGAGCAATGAGAAGAAAGCAAACTCAGCCTTTTTCTGGCATTCAGTTGCAGGAATATTGTGGGAATGTAGGTTGTCCTTGGACATCCTTATATCTTCTTACATGTGGGAGGAACATTACAGCCATCTATTCAGTTGTAGTGGACTAGACAATCCACAAAGTGATCTACAAGAGGCCTCTGGTAAATGAAGGGGAGAGTAGAGATAGAGGACTCATTCAGATTCTAAAGTCCAACGAGGATCCTAGAGAAAATCTTCTAACCCAGGGGTCCCCAATCCCTGGGGCACAGCCCACTACCAGGCTGTGGTCTGTTCGAAACCGGGCTGTGGGAGAAATGGACAAGCACACGGGAAGCTCCACTCATGTGAACAGTGGGCCAGCACACGCACGGACGCAAAGCTCCATTCACACAAATGGAGTGTGCTTGCACAAGAGGAGAGTGCTTGCGCAAGCAGAGGGCATTTGTGCTCGCATGAGTGGAGCTTTGTGCACAAGCACAAGCGTCCTCTACTCAAGTGCCCTGGATGAATTGTGAAACATGGAGATGGCTCAATTTTAACAATACTCTTAAGTGTCTCTTTTCACTAGTAGAGTTGAGTCACATTTTGGTTTATGACTATAGATCATTCTTAACTATTGCATTCTCAACAATGAAGATCGCAATAGTCTCATAGCTCCAGATGCATTTGGATGAAACTGGCCATTTCACCTGGGGCTTTATCTGTTGATGAAACTGAATCTATTTTGTCCTCTTTCCAAATAAACTATGCCAGAAACTTGATGTGGGGAGAGAGAATTCTCTTGCCTCCCTCAGTTACGTTCAGTTCATTGACCATGTATCCTTCAGGGCCATCAATTGGAGTTGGACTTTGAGGGCACAGTGATTCTAATCCTTCATGTTAGATTATACCCAGAAGGTGGTTTTCTGGGATTCCTATACAATTTGGTCATTGATGTAGATGAGCAGAGCCTGGGAGCAGAGTGACATTAGTGTGTGATAACTCCCATGTCTAGTGATTCTTACTAGCCAACTTCAAGGAAATAATCAGTTTCCTCGAATGTGTCTTCAACCTGATAACTGGTTGGCTGAAGGAAAACAAGCTGAAGAGTCATAAAGAAATTAAACAAAACGACTTCCGGTTCCGGTCGCAGCGCCTGCGGTCGTGCAAAGAGTATGTTCTCTTTGCCGACCGATTTCCCCCCGCCGGTAGACCCTGGACAGGGTCGAAAGTCGCCCCGGAGAGGCGACCACCGTAGAGGAGGACACTCGTTGATTGCGGAGGGAGTGGCAGCTCCCTCTGTGATCCGAGAAATCACCTTTGGGCCGACGGGGAAAAGATCGGCCAGTAACATGGCCGATCACTTAGCTGCTCCAGCCGAAAGTCACAGCAACATCTAAGCAAAAAGAACCACCGTGGAAGATCCGGGTGAGACCTTTCCTTCCCTCTTGATATCCTAGTTACTTCCCTGTGAAAAGCTTTTAGAAATTATTTCCCTCCCTTGAGAAAGCAGCGTTCGGATACTCGGGAAAATAAGTTTTGAAAAAATAACTAATTTTTATTGTTTATTTGAGCTGTTGGAATTCGGGGGATCCTGGAAAAAAAAAAGAAGAAAAAAAATCCTTACTGGGACTCTCTCTCTCCGCTTGCTTGTTTTTAGCTTAAGTGGAAACCTTTTGGGGGGGTGGAGTGTTTTTCTTCCTCCCCCCCCTTCTGAACATTATTGTCTACTTTAAAAAAAAAAACTCTTCGGCTTTCTGGGCGGATTCATGTAGATTGTATGGCAGACCAAGGGCAGGAGAGAGCCAGCCCAATAAGAATGTGTGTCAGCTTGTCGGAGAACACCGTGAAGCCAGCTTGCCAGGTGAGCAGAAGATTGGAGAGAGGGGGAGAGAGAGAGAGGGAGAGAGAGGGAGACAAAGAGAGGGAGAGAGAGAGAGAGAGAGAGAGAGAACTCATGCACAGCAGCCTCTATTTCTTGTTAATTAAACTCTTCAATCAAGCTTCCCCCATGTGTGCACGCATGCGCACAGGCAAGTTTTGCGGCCCCCAGTGTTTTCTTTTCTCTGGGAAACAGGTCCAAGTGGCTCTTTGAGTGTTTAAGGTTGCCGATCCCTGTACTAGATGGTATAGCCTTTCAAAGGCATGTAGCTGCATGTGAAGCTCCTATCCTCTGGAACATTCTTGCTCAAGAAATTAAAATAGCCCTAACTCTGGTGGCCATTCATATGGCAATGATGACCTGGTGGTATGCCAGGACTTGAGACCATAAGACCATGAGCCCCATTACTTGGCTATGTTGGCAATACTTTTACTAAGCAATCATATGTATTCATTCTGAATTGTTTCAGAATGGAACAATTTATATTCCTTGCAGTCATCTGATTGTTAGCATTCTCTTTGAGTTCTTTCAGTTCCAAGAAGATTCCACACCCACTTGCACTATTCAGGTGACCTTGAGGGCACAAATAACACTTCAAGTGGCCTCGACAATTCTCAGAGAGATGCTAATGACCAGATGACTGCAAGAAATATAAATCCTTCCATTCTCCATCATTCAGTCAGAACAGAAGAAGCTTCTTGGATGAGAAGTGAAATGTCTTCAAGGAAAAACAAAGAAAGTCAAATTGCCTTTTGAAAAAGCACCTTTGGGACTTCCGGTCTTTGGTTAACCAGGTTAGGTATGTTGTGTGAACCCAGCAATATATTGAATAAGTTTCAGTATTGGGTAAATAGAAGCGAAACACAATATTAAGTGAATAGGTATGTAAGAAGCATTTATACTGAAAAGCTACTCTATATTTACTTTTATCCTTTTTATGTTGTTTAAGTTTAATCCTGTGTGGGAATAGCACATAGTTTATAAGGATGTGGATGCAATGTCACTTTTACAACAGGGGCTTCATTGAGTTCTTTCACTCCTGCAGGCAACTGGAAGCTGAAGGCCCTCAACAGGTTGGTCAGAAAGATAAAGATCTCAATTCTTGCCAGCTGCTCTCCCAAACAGGAACGTTGACCTGTAGATAAGACAAGGCATGCATGAAGTGGATAATAATGATTGTCCTTTCGGCAGTTCCAAGAAGGGTCCACACCCATTTGCACCCAAACCTCCAGGTGGCCTCAATGACTCTCTAAAAGAATGCAAATGACCAGTTGTCTGCAAGGAGTATAAATCCTTCCGTTCCCCACCTTCCTGTTAGAGCTGAAGAAACTTCTTGGATGAGAAGTGAAACATCTTCAAAAGAAAAAACAAAGTCCAGTTGCCTCGAGAAAAAGCACCTTTGGAATAAAGCTACTTTCTCTCTTTTACTTTGTTTGTTGACACCCATCAGAGAGATGCCTTTAATTCAGATTGTACTAAATGGTACACCTTTCAAAGGAAAAGTTATACACCCATGAAAAAAATGATCTGACATGTTTTCCAGAGATGGGCCTACAAGAGGGAAGTCACTTTCTCATCTCTCTGTCCACTACTACATCAATCAATGAATCAATGTCAATCAATCAGAATAAAGCTGGAAGGACTTTGGAGGTCTTGTAGTCCAACCCCCTCCTCCAGTAGGAGACCCTATACAATTTCAGACAAGTGACTGTCCAGTCTCTTCTGAAAAACCTCCAGTGATGAAGCACCCACAACTTCTGAAGGCAAACTGTTCCACTGGTGAATTGTTATTCCACATTGTATACTAATACATTATTCCACATTGCATCGTGTTACAGCTGGAGGAGATGGAGGTGGAATGGACATAATCTATAGGAATTCTCTTTCAGTGATCACACACGTATTCTTGTTAGTTTTTTCCCCCCTGCACCTGGCTGCCTGGACAAATGTGGGATTAACAGTCTGCAAAATAACCTTTCTTCCTGTCCTCTTCAGAGTAATTGCTATTGTGGCATTGGACTGCATTTTAAATCCGCAGGGATTTAAATATCCATTCTCAGATTATCACTTTCGGAATGGTGCAGCATGTCAGGTTTGCAGTGATTGCCATGGATCTGGCCCAAATTCTATTGAGCTCAAGATGCTGACTTTCATATTTTGTTTCTGTCTGAAGAACCTGCTCTGCAAAAGACTTATTGCCATGGATAGCTGTGATGCCATGGTGTGGGATGGAAATCAGCTTCTGCAGAAATTGGAGATGACCTTCTTCAGACCACATTCTGTAGGGATGATGGACCACCAAAATAGTCCGGTCCAGGTACCAGATAGGTCTGGATGGAGCACCAAGGGAATCTTATGCCTTGTCTATTGTACAATCCTGGATGATTTGTGAAATATGGACATGGCCTGGGCAGTTATATCATCACTCAAGAACCAGCTTTGCATAACTCTTATTGCCATAGACAGATGAGAGTTCTGCAGGGATGGCAATCAACTTTTGCAGAAACTGGAGATGACCTTCAGATTATATTCTACATGGACAAAGGGCCATGAAAATAGCTTGGTTAAGATACTAGATAAGTCTGAATGGAGTCAACCATGGGAATATTATGCCTCATCTATTGTGGAGTCCTGGTTGATTTGTGAAATATGGAGATGGCCTGGGTAGTTACGTCATCACTCATGAGTGCTTCTTTTTACTAGCAGAGTTTAATCACAGCTTGATTTATCATTACAATTTATCGTTCTCAAATATCACAGGTGACCATCAATGGTCTCACAGCCACAAATCCATTTGAACGAAACTGGCCGTTTCAACTGGGACTTCATCCGTCTATCTATGCTATTGAATCTGGTTTGGTTTGCTTGGCAAATAAGTTATGCCAGAAACTGGATGTGGGGAGAGATAATTTTCCTGCCTCCCTCAATTACTTTCAATTCATTGACCGTGTATCCTTCAGGGCCATCAATTGGAGTTGGGGTCTGAGGGCATAGAGGTTCCAGTCCTTCATGTTGGACTATACCCACAAGGTCATTTTTGGGTATTCCTATTTAATTTGGTCATCGATGTGGATGAGCAGAGTCTGGGAATAGAGTGACATCAGTGTGTGATAACTGCCATGTCTAGTGATCCCTACTAGCCAACTTCAAGGAAATAATCAGTTTCCTCGAATGTGTCTTCAACCTGAGAAATGGTTGGCTGAAGAAAAACAAGCTAAAGTTAAATTCAGACAGGAGCTTTTGGACACAGGGCTTTGAATCTATTGGTGTGGTTAGACTTTGGTTTAAACTGCTTTTTCAAAAAGAAATAATGCCAGATTGAGGAGACCATCTATCTCCTGCTGAGGAATGCCTGACAAGATCCTCGTACCAAATGGCTTAGTGAGGTTTTTAGGAAGAGGCATGTTAGTAATAAGACAAACATCTTAGTCTATCTTGTAACCTTTAACTGTAACCTTTAGCTGAACCCTGTTACTATGATGCCTGAAGATGTTGCTTTTACTGATTGGCTTATAAGATGGGTTCGTGGAAATGTATGCTTTTCAAAATTGTATAAAAGGGGGTCCATTCCAACCAGAGGTGTTCCCATTTGGAACTTGCTTCTGGATAAAACTTTTATTGGCAAATAAAAATCATTTCCTGTCCACTTTTCTGGGGTGGTTCATAAGGCCTGCACACCAGGTAAAAGGGCCCGAGCTTTCTGGGACAACAATAGCTTTCCATATCTATCATAATTGAATATGTCTCTTTGCTATCTGCACCATCAATGGAGAAGGATTCATTGGTACACAAAAGATGGAAGCACTGTGGTAGGGGGAATGCTACAGTATTAAAAAAGGCAGAGCTTAATGCACCTGGAACTATAAATCTGTGGTCCAGTTTTATTGGTAAGAAGCTACAACCAAATGGTTGTATTTAACTAACAATGCTGCCCCAGAGAAAATTGTGCAATCTTGTATATGTCTTACAAAGCTCTACTGATTACAATCTAAATTTAACTAGTATTTATTTGTACTTCAAGATTTGCAGCCTAAGGGGAAGTTCAGACTCTCATAGTTTTGAAACTAGAAGGAATTCAGATTCCTTGGTTTTCTATTCAGATCATGATTTGAGAACAACTGAGTGATGGGGGTGATGGGAATGTATAAGTGATAAGCTGCTTTGGGCTCACGGACGTACCTATTCCGAAGGGCAGAAACTCTTCTCGTTCAGTGAATTTCCCATCCTTATCTAAAACGTGATTTGGGTTGAATTCTTTAGGTGTCTCCCATTGTTCAGGATCAAGAAGAACAGAATGCAAGTTTGGGGCAATAATAGTCCCCTGTAAAAAAAAGATGATTAAACAGAGCATTTTTTTATAAGAGAAATGGGCAAAAAAAACAATATTGATGAAACACTTGGTTTAGCTTGCCACTGTGGACCCATATTTGTTCATTCCCAAAGCAGATTCTGAGAACAGTAGCTGCTCAATTATTTAGCTTCCTTTCTCCCCTCCCTCCCATTAAAACAGAGAACTGGGTGTATATTTCTTTATTATACCAGATTGCCCCCAAAATGGACAAAGGAACAGTATACATGACTACAGTTTTGAACTTAAATCCAGCCTACAATCTCTCTTGTTATCTTCCTAGAATAAATAAATGTTTATGGTTCTAGCTTTAAAATCTGAGAGGTGTTTGGTTTTAAACCCATAATCTATCCTCAAAAAAGTTTGTTATTCTTGCTTATTCAATTTTGCATGACTACATTGGCAGTTCCTGAACAGAGAGCTTCTGTCCAAGTGCTATATTTTGCTTTTCATTCTATGTTGAGCTACTGGAATGCAGCCTGGTCATGTTTCTCACCTTTGGAATGCGGTAACCCTTCATCTTCACTTCCTTTGTACTTTGCCTGGGAACTCCAGCTAGCAAGATATATTTTACATGCCGCATTTCATGAATCACAGCATTGGTGTAGGGGAGCTTCTTCCGATCCTGATAGGAAATTGACCTTGAAAAGCCAAACACATCTTCCATCTCCTTCTGGACTTTCTCTTGAAAAAAAATGATGGAAATAGAAGCTACATTTTCAATATTGTGTTTCATTTGTTTGTTTCTGAATGTCATTCTTTAGTGGTGGAAACCAAGAATACACTAAGACAGAAGTTTGTCCACCCCAAAGACAAAACACCCAGACCCAATTGAGCAATGTGATATACGCAGTTACAATGCAATGAGACATGTGCAGATCTGTACAAAGGTGAAACTAAACAACTACTCCACAAGGGCATGGCACAAACTCAAGCTCAAACCAATCAGGACAAGATTCAGCAGTCCATGTGCATTTGAAAGACAAAGGTCACTCTTTTGAAGACAGCAAAGTCCACATTTTGGATAGAGAGGGTCATTAAGTTTGAAAGAGGGTTAAAAAAGGCCATTTATGTTAACATTGAGCAGCCTTCTCTCAACCAACGGAGGGGGGGGATAAGACATCACCCATCTCCAGTCCACAACACAGAGCATGCAGCAGTTCCAAGAAGATTCCACAACCAATTGCATCCTGATTCAGGTAACCATGAGGGCAAAGATAAACCCCCAAGAGATCTCAGGAGCTGTCAGGGAGAGTGCTAATGACCAGAAGACTGCAAAGAAATACAATACTTCCATTCCTCTCCCCATCGTCCAGTCAAAATCTGACCTTCCATCCACCCACTATCCAGTCTCAACTTCAATATCTATCCTTCCATCCCCTTCCCTTTCCCCCATCAAGGAAAAAAAAACAATCCAACTGTCTTTTGAAAAAGCATCTTTGAGTTATCTGTTAGGTGTGTGGCAAATTCCTCCTCATGTTCCTCTAAATAATCATCTGAGCTCTCCTTCCCTAAGGAGGGTCCTGGTGACCTTAAATAGAGTCATTGGGCAGCACTCAGGTATAAGGTAGGATTTAATGGCGACTCTGACCCATGTTCAGTCATATTCATTCTTTGTATTCCTCCAGTAGCTATCTCTTGGCCATTTTCGACACCATCAACTCCTCTATAAATTACAGGAGTGTCAGGAATGGTAGACCAGGAAGACAGTGCATGGGCACAATCCTGTACATGGTTCTGGCTGCTTTCTGATTCCAGGCCGTAACCAGCACATTCACAAGACCATGCAGCAGAGTCCCTGAGACATCCACCAACTCCCTCTACAACCTGAGTGGGTCCATCAATCACTGAGGGTAGACCATTTGAGTAGATTCGGCCTCCCTGCAAAGGGGGGAGTGTACAGCATTGGAAAATCTCAAAGACACCACGATATAGTCTGACTATGACTGGGAGGGAGGGGGATAATGATAAATTCCCCCCTGTTCAGACAAGAAAATCATATCTGGTGCATGTCCACTGTCCTGGATTGGCCAGGTTGCTAACACTAACCCTAACCCTGCAGATACAGAGCTATCTAAGTGGGTAAATGGGAGGAAGAATACTCCTATGGCATTTTAGCCATAACTCTCAATGCCTATGGGACTCTTCACTTTCCACAACCACACACACTTGTGTCTCCCATTGGCCAGGATTCAAAGAAGGCCTTTGTATATACATTCTTTGCTTTCCTTTAATACTGCTAAATGTCATGCTTTTGCTTATAGAGTCAACAATCTTCATAGGAAAATTATTATGAATAATAGGTTGAGTTCATCATTCAATAGCCCTTAGTATTTCAAATTTCTCTGTGTTTTAGAACCTGAGAGTGACCATCGTTCCCACTACCCATATCTGTCTCACCTTGGATGTCAGGATGATTGGTCAAGAGGAGCAGTGCCCACATCAGAGTAGCCACGGTTGTCTCTGTTCCAGCAGCAAAAAAATCCAAAATACAGTGGGCCAAGTTCTCTTCATTGTAGGTAGAGTTGGGGTCATTCCTGCTCTGATGTTCAAAATGGAAAATGAAAATTACAATTATTTCTATGCAGATTTTTTGTGGATATTTTCCATGAGAATAAATATATTCTTGGCAGTTATATAGAAAAATCAGTGCAGGAGAGTAAAAAAATTTAAGTGGTAGATTTAAAATGTATAAGTCCCTATCTTAAAGTAGTCCAAATCAAAGAGAGGTTCAGCCTTGGAAGAACGTGAATGCATTTTATTGTATTTTATTTTATGTTTGGTTGATTGGTTGGTTACTTCAGTAAATGTTTGACAACATGACTAAAGTAGTCAACCAGAAAAATGTCGTGGACATAATTTACTTGGATTTCAGTAAGGCCAAAGTAGACCACGACCTACTACTTGATACGATAGAAAAAAGTGGGTTAGACAGCGTTACTAGCAGATGGATTCATAACTGGCTGACTAACCGCACTCAACATGTAGTCCTTAATAGAACTGCATCTACATGGCTATCTTAGGCCCAGTACTTTTCAATATTTTCATGAATGATTTAGATGAGGGAATAGAAGGGGAAGTCATCAGATTTGCAGATAGTACCAAGCTGGCAGGAATAACCAACAGTCCGGAAAGTAGGCTCAAGATACAGAAGGATCTTGACAGACTTGAACACTGGGTCCTATGTAACAAAATGAAATTCAGTGGTGAGAAAAGTATGCTTCTATGTTTAGGCAAGAAAAGCCAAATACACAGGTATAAAATGGATGGAACCTGATTCAATAATTGTAACTATGAGAGGGATCTTGGAGTCCTAGTGGACAATCACTTAAATATGAGCTAGCAGTGTGCTGCAGCCACCCAAAAAGTTAACACAGTCCTAGGCTGCTTTAACAGAGGGTTCGAATCAAGAACATGTGAAGTGTTAGTACCACTTTATAACGCCTTGTTAAGACCACACTTGGAATATTCCATCCAGTATTGGTCACCATGATATAAAAAAATTATTGAGACTCTAGAAAGAGTACAGAGAAGAGCAACAAGGATGATTAGGAGAGTGGAGGCTAAAGCATATGAAGAACCGTTACAAGAATTGGATATGTCTAATTAAACGAAAAGATTAGGGTGATAGCAGGGTTCCAGTATCTAAAGGGCTGCCACAAAGAAGAGGAATCCAACCTATTCTACAAAGCACCTGAAGGCAAAAGCAATGGATGGAAGCTAATCAAGGAGAGAACCAACTAGAGATAGAAATAAATTTCTTGACAATTAGAACAATCAATCATTGGAATGGTTTGACTTCAGAAGTTGTGGGTGCTTTGTTGCTGGAGGTTTTTAATTCAGAAATTGTCTGAAATGTTATAGGATTTCCTGCTTGAGCAGGGGGTTGGACTAGAAGACCTCCAAGGTCCTTTCCAACCTTATTATTCTGTTGTTCTGTTTGCCTGTGGAACAGTGACTAATGTGTATCTACTAGAGTGAATCACAAAAGTTCACAAACAGGTTTATCTGAATCCATTCTGTTTTAAAGTTATATCCAAAAGCTATGTCCATGACAGCTCTAACAACAAGCTTTTGTAGCTATTGTGCCACACTATGACAATTTATGGAATATATAGAATACTAGATTTTTCTGAAGCATCATTAAACTTTCACCAAACCATTGCAACTTCATGAAGAATTGTGGGACAACTGACACACTACAGACCATCTGCCTATTGATGGAAAAGCAACTTGAGAAAAAAACCACCATAAATATGGTTGTCACTGAGTTATTGCTCTTTATAATCAGTATGGACACTGTAACCAGAAACCTACAATTACGACACCCACGGATGCTATTATATAGTGATGATACCTTAATACAGAGTGAAAGGTGAAGATCCTTTGAACCATTAATACAAAGGTGGAAATCTGCTTTAATGGTTTAGGAATGGGGGTCAGTATTAAGAAGTCTGTATATCATTGGAGAAGAGGGCTTTTTTTTTTCTTGTTTCAATTTTTTTTTATTTTTACTTACAGTTAAGTCTGTGAAAGTATCTGTCCTTTTTAAATCATTTCAGGATAAGTATTCATTTAAGTATGAATCAATAAAAAATCCCTACCCTACCTCGTTAATTCTTTTCCTTCTTAATGGTACTTTAGAAAAAATGGGAAAGGAACGTCTGGTGAAAAGATGGCCAATGCACAACATCCCCAGGGAGAGATCCCTGGAGCTCCCTGAAAGGTTTTTCTCTGGACTGTTGCTTTTTCAACTGACCAAGAGAAGCAATCAGCATTCCTTTAGTTCAGGGGTGTCAAACTGCCGGCCCGCGGGCCGGATGCATCATAGCGAAACCGCGCCCACCCCATTGCCGGCAATGGCAAAAAAAGTCACGATACATTGCGGCACGTCATGTGACGTTGCGAGTTTGACACCCCTGCTTTAGTTTGTATGACTCTCCTGGGTTCCAGAGAGTCCTAGAATCATCCCACAAGATCCTCCATGCAGCCCCGGTCTGCAAGTAACTTCAGGAGCTGTGCTTTGACAGCTGGGGAGCGGCGCTGCAATCACTTTGTTGTTGAAAAAGCAGATTTTTGGAATTTATTTTTCCTCCCACAGACTCCCATGTCTAACAAGTCTAATACTGCAGAGGCGCAATATAACTCTTACTTAGAAGCAACCAGAATTTAGCATGGGCTAAATTCAGAATGGGAACTGAATGAAAAAGAAAGAAAAAATCCAAAGAAGACAGTTCCAGTAGCTCCCCTTGTTTATTTATTTATATTGAGGGATGTAATAATTCCTTGCTCAAGTATTGAACCACAATAAACCTCTACCTTCTCCATCTGAAGAAGATAGTGATCAGTGAAATCCTGTGGCTCATGCAAAGAGTGAGATTCCTTGTGTTTCTCTATTTCCTGCTCTGCAAAGGAAAGGATCAGCTCTCTAGACGCCTGGGCCTCCTTGTGAGGGCCTGGAAGATACTTCATTATTTGTGGAAACAAACCATACATCTAATAAAAAAGGAAGAAAAAAAGGTATTTATTTCCCACCACAATTAGAAAAGACTCTCAAGCAGCTCACAGTAATAGGCAGCATTTAATAACCAAAGAAAAACATTACAAACCCATTAAAACATGGGAAACCATACATGGTGTCAGACCTCAAGAGCCCTCCAGAAAAGCTATTT